>JALHCE010000050.1:0-197920 GCA_024340795.1 Tolypocladium amazonense | reverse complement strand
CTGGTGAGGGCTGGTGAAAAAAAAAAAACTGGAGATGGCGCGTGACGAGGGGGGACGCGCATTGCATACCTGCTATAACGAGATTTGCGAGGCGTTTCGGGAATAGACGAGATGATTTCGGGGCGGAAGGCGACAATTACTAGACCGCTGCGAGACAGCGAGATTGGGGCTGGGATCCCATCTAAGGACTAGAGAAAAAAGTTGTAATGCGCATATAGCCAATACTATTCTTGGAAGCCTTGACACGGTTGGTAGCATCGAGTGAGTAACTGGCGGGCGTGTTTGGAGTCGCATTCTGCCGATGGGCATTTTGAACCCTCTTCCCATGTCGCCATCTACGGTGACACGTCAAGCTTACCTAGCAGCTAATTGTTTTATATTCGTTCTATCATTATGTCAACTCTAGGATTATGTGAACTATGCTGTGGCTATGAAGTCAGAGCCCAGCTTTAATATAACGCATCTATGTATCGCTGCCCGTGTTGCCCCGTGCGGTATTAAGAGCAAGTGTTCATGTTGACTTCGTTTCTCTTGATACTCTCGATAGCTTCCGGAGTGATTACGTGCCAAAGTGGCCCGTTTCGTGGAACCGCTGCGTCAGCGTGGCCAGGTCCTCGGTCAACCCGGCCATCAACTGCGCAGGGACGACTGCGTCCTGCCAGGTGATGGTCACTGTGAGGGTGCCACCGGCAACGCTGCCCGCGTTGACACCAATGGGGGAGCCCGCGACCATGGGCCCGTTGGTGAAGTAGAGGCGCGTGATGGACCAGATGGGACCCGTGCCGGACAGTGCGCCGAGGTTGCTCACGCCCCACGAGTCGGAGTGCGGCTTGCCGTCCATATTCTTCCAGTACTTGAACCAATCTCCCACGTACTTCATCAGCCCGCTGACGTCGTCGTTCGGCAGGCTGGCCTGCTTAGCGGCTAGATCAGCCTTGACGCTGCGAGAGGCTTCCCAGATGATGGCGTCGATGTCGGCGTCCGGCGAGCGCAGCGCGTCGACAACGCCGGCGTCGAACGTATGGGTCATGCCGGTGAGCAGGGTGCGCAGCAGCGGGCGCAGAGCGACGTCGGCCCCGGGACCGAACCACGGGCGGAGGCTGATGGGGGTGTCACCGGCAAAGGAGGTGGCCTCGGCTGCAGGCAGGCGGCGAGAGAGAGAGGCGAGTGTAAGGGCGTGGAGCAAGGGCGTCAGGGAGACGCCGCGTTGCCTGCACGCCTGGAGCAGGCTGGCAACGACATCGGGGGCGATGTCAACAGCTCGTACGCAGGCCTTGTGTGGGAGGCGGAAGTCGATTGGGATGCCGCTCCAAAAGGCAACGGGCTGGCGGCCGAAAGAGGGGCCGAGCTCGTTCCAGAGGGTCTTGATGGTGAAGAGGATGGAGTTGTGGAAAGGAATGGCGTCGTCCTGACCCTCGGGGAGCCGGGGCGTGTCGGGAAAAGACAGCAGATGGGGCGCTTCGGGAGACACATATGAGTCTGAAGGTGAAGGTTCTGGCTCGTTCAGGGCGGCGAGAAGCAGCTCGTGGAACTGTCTCCCGCTCGTGCCGTCCATGATGGCATGATGGAAGGCGAAGAGAAGATCCTGAAACGGCGTCTCCCGCTTCAGGCCGCCGCCAGGCTGCAAGACGACGACCTTCCACGGCGCGCGCGTCTCGATATCCGCCCACAGCTGCTCATGGTGCCAGCACACCGTCTCGTCGAGCAGCTCCTCGTAGCGCTGCTCGGAGTCGCACTCGAGCGTCTGAAAGTTGACGTGCTCGCGCAGGTCAACGGCGGCGAGGTGCGAGAAGCGCGCCTCGTTGGTGTCCTGGCCGAGGATGCCGACGCGCAGCATGGGCTGCTGGGCGACGATGCGCGCGAGCGCGGGATACAGCGCCGCGGCGTCGAGGGGCGCCGCGGAGGGCGACGACGGCTGGTACCGGCATGCGACGACGACGCAGCGGTAGATGCCGAGGTGGTGGCGGGACGAGGAGAAGAGCTCGCTGGACGGGGTGTCAGTGGTGAGGCCGAATTGGGTTGAGGATGGGGATGAGATAGGCGGCTTACAGGTGGGAGAGGCGGCGGAGGGCCGGGGGATCAGCTGGGCTTGACATTGCGAGGAGGAGATGGCAGGGGAGTTGCGAGTTGAAGGACTCTTTCTAGGACTCTTTCTATCAAGATGAGAAAAAAGCGCAGATATGAATGTTCACAGGCCTAATGTCGAGTTCATGGCGATTTGCAACGAAGGGCTCCGGGACGTTGTTATGAATGCAACGCAGGTCTGAACTCTGAACTCTTGGAGTCTACGAGTTGCTTATACGAGCCATACGAAGTTGCGGCGTAGAGTCACGACCGGCCGACAACGTCTCTATGCTCTTGAGTTGGTATCTGATAGGTCATGAACACACATGCCCATTGAGTGTTGGTGTGAGCGGGTTGAGTCACCCGGAATGGCGGCGGATTGTCGGGCCGGGCAGACGCGACATCAACTGTGGAAGGAGCGGTGCGGTGCGAACCAGGCGACGGCCCGCGCCAAGACGCTCTGGCAGGAGTGGATCGAGCAACCACCACTGAGCTCCTGCCCCGTGCTGGCCGCCAAAGCAGGTCGACGCGCGCCTCGACAAACAGAACAGCTGCAACAATAGGCCTTAGCAATCAGCTGCTACGCATTCAACACTATCGACGCTGCATTAGCCCTTCTCCGAATTCCGCGACTGGTATCGGAGTCCTTTGCGCCGCGACTTGCGACTCTCCGTCGCGACTCCCGCGGGACCGTGAACTTTGCGACGATCTGAAATGACGCGACGCGGCATCAGCCACGACGACACGGCACCATAGCTTAACCCCGACAATACCAAGATGACAATCTCGTCTGCTCTGACTTGAGCATTCGTTTCCTCTACTACGAAACGCGACGTCACCGCCATGGAGCGCCGCGGCGAGGAGGCACCTGCAGCTGCGCGCGTGAATTCGCAGCGACCGGCGAAGCAGTTGCTGGTGAAGCACGAAGGGAGGAAGCCGTTGTTTGGGAGCAACAACAGGCCGCAGGACAACGGCGGCAACAAGGCGCACGAGTCGCCACGACGGATGACAGGGCGGCTGGGTTCTGTGAGTGCGGCAGGCGGTGGACGAGTAGAGACGAGCTTGGGGTTGGCTCGACGGACCAAGTCCGCGCCGCAGACTCTGCCGACGGATCGACGAGATAGCGATGGCCACAGAAGCGACAGCAACGCCAGCCTGCCGTCTCCAGGCGGCACGCGCATCCCGAAACCCAGCGGCTCGGCCTTCCATAGGCGGCAGCCCATGTCGCTGAGCGAGGCCTTCAAGCTCGCCGAGGAGGAGGAGCGGGAAGCGCAGCGCATGCAGGCCATTGATGGGTCGCCGAGTCCAGCGCCGAGGTCGTGGAGAGGTCGAGGGACTCAGGATGAGTCCAAGCTGAGGCAGATGCTGGCCGAAGACCACCTCGATACCAAGTCGCGGCAAACAAACGGCGCCAGTGGCATCCCCGACCTCGTTCCTGGCATCCACGACGTGCCCATCCCTTCGATAGAGACGGGAGTAAGGGAACTGGGGCTTTCGCCGCGGAGAAACTTCGAGAACAGGTCGCCGGAGAAGAGCTTCGCCTGGCAGGTTGAAGACGATTTTACTGCCGGGGATCTGCAGATCTCGGACAGTCCTAGGATCCAAGTCGGCAGCAATCGGCCATTCGCGAGCCGCCCATCGCTGGTAGCCAGCAGTGACCGGGCCAACATCAGATCACCGGCGCGACTGACGCAGCCTGGGTCCCGAAACACCAAGCTGGACGACATCCGAGACCGGGAGCGCAACGTCAGCAAGGTGGCTCTATCCGAGCGGTCGCCAGTGAGACGGTTCAATTCAAAGTTGGACGAGATTCGAGCTCGGGAACGAACGGCAGAGCAGCAAATACCGATTCCTTCTCGGACCCAAGCAAGACCGAAGAACACCAAGCTGGATGAGATACGACAGAGGGAGGCCGAAGGTCTCTCGAAGCGTGCATATGCTGCTGCTCGGCTGGAGGAGATTCGGGAACAGAACTCCATGTCACGGTCATTATCACCAGACGAAGCTCGACCGCTCTCAAGCCGGGAACCTCACCGAGCAGCATTGTTTGGGGCCGACCGCAAGACGGACGTGGCCCGTCGAGCAAAGTCGACTTTTGGAGCCGGTGGCGAGACGATATCAGGCACGCCCATCACTGTGTACAAGAGTTTACGCAACGCAGAAACCGGCGCAAAGGCGGGCGCGTTGAACGGGCCAGTGAATAACAAAAGTTCTGCGGCCGCCGATGCGGACAACCAGCGAAAAGATTCGTACGACCTGCTGCGGCGATTGGCTAGGGCAACGAGTTCAAGCCCGGCTCCGGAGGCGGGCAGTAAACAGCAAACGGCGCTACCAGGTAGCGAGCACAACAGCGACACGCAAATGACAAAAGCCGTAGCTTCTGGACGCGCTTCCGAAAATGGCAGCAGGCTAGCACGAAACACCAGAGCAAACGCAGGGGACAGCAACAACCCGAAGCCAACGGTGGGATTCGCCGGGCTACGGCGAGAGCCCTCAGCTGACTCGGCTAAGAGCAAGAGGTCCAGCATGCAGTCAGAGATGGACCCCACAGACAGGATCGAGGGGGAGATGAAGCTGTTTGCACCGCAAGACAACCACTCGGAACGAGGGTCGGTGCGTGCGCCGTCACCGCCGCCGGACTCGGACGAAGATGACGACAAGGAAGTCGAGGCGACGCCCAAGGCTCAGAAGCCCGATCTTTTGAGCATGCCCACGCCGCGAGTGACGGGGGCCTATGTCGAGACGCCAAAGACAGTCAAGGTCGAAAGGAGAGACGACAAGCAGGAGGAGCCAAAGCCTGCAAAGGAGACCGAGGCACAGGCGCCTGCCGCCGTGACGTTTCGTGATAAGAAGACGAGCTTCGCGTGGCGGAAGGACCATGACACAGCATCGGACCCAGGCGCGGACGACGAAAAGACGGATGATGCACTGACGGCGGCGGCGGCGCTTAGGAGACGCCCTCGCGCCCGATCGCTGCCGCGCCGCAGACCGCCTCTGAAGAACTCGGCCAGGCCCCCGTCGGTCAAGGACGACCTGCTTGAGCTGCAGCGGATCCACAACATTGACGACTCGACCATGGATGACCTCGAGGAGATCCTGTCGGGCCGCAAGACCGCGTCGCCGAAGCTGCAGCAGCTGCTCAAGGAAATCCCTGCCGCCACAAACAAGGACGACGAGCTAGACCTCGACCGTGAACTCAAACGCGAGATCAGCGAGGAGGGCAAACTCAAAGCCACTGAGGAGGCGGACAAGGATGTTTCCGAGGGCGAGACGGCGCTCTTCGACCGCATGAGCAGGACCTTGCGAACGGGACTGCTGGGGATCCGCAGCGCCAAGGAAGGCATCGCACGGCTCGAGGACCAGTTTTCGCACGCCGGCAAACAGATGCCTCCAGACGCGTTGGCGGTGCCGGGAGAGGAGAAACCCACGCGTGTTCACACCCATCAAAAGCACGAGGAGCAGTGCCCAGACTGCGTCGCGCAGCCCAGCCCCAAGACGGTGACGTACGTCCACTTCGCCGTCCCGCGACTGTACCACACGACACCGCGGTTCCGCCTCACCCTTCTCGGGCTTGTGCTGCTCGCCCTGTCGCTCTGGGGCGCGGCCGAGTCCGCCATGTGCGCCAAGTTCTGCCGCCCTACGACGTGCTCGACCGCCGAGTGCGTGTACTCGTTCGACGACCCGACGTTCGGCGCCGCGCTGCCCGTCAAGCTCGACCAGTGGATGACAGGCGGACACGGCCGTGTCCTGCTCGGCTGGGCGGCCGAGGAGCTGCACGACTGGGCCGCCGACGTGCAAGATGCCGCGCTGGGCCGCTCCCTCGCCGACGCGTCCCTCGAGGGCATGTCGTTCGCGCAGAAGCGCCAACACCGACGCCGCCTCGCCAAGAAGGGCCTCGCGACGCCCGCGCCCGACCCGCCCCCCGAGCAGAAGGCAAAGTGGGACGCCTGGCGCCGCACGAGGCTGGCCCGCGAGCGCGCGCGCGAGGTGCGCGAGATGGGATACCGCGACGCCGGCGACGACTACGACGACGCCGCCGGCGCCCTCGGCCACGACGAGCGAGTCTGGTAGTTTAATTAGCCGGTCTACGCGCCTCACCTGTACTTTTCCATCTCTGAAGACCTGGATTTCTTTGCTGGATTGCATGGCTTGAATTTTTGTTCTACTTCTACGTCTCCGCGTCAGGGCGGACGGGCTGCTGCTTTTGCGAGGGCGTTGCGACGGCAGGGAATAGGAACGCGCTGGTCAAGGCGCGAAACGGAGGCACTTCTGGAGTTTAAGCGTGTGCACGAGGGACACGGCCTGATCAAAAGACTTCTGTACGCGCGCACTAGCAAAATTGATGCTTTATGCCGTGCAAGGCATGCTTGTATCTGAGACTCCTGTGATGAAGAAAAACGCCAAAACACCGTCCATGTAAATGCCCGCCTCCGTCGCTCGCATCAGTCCTCGATGCCGCCCCAGCCATCGTCATCGTCATCGTCATCGCTTTCCTCCTCGGCTGGCTGCGTGCCCCACGGCAGCCGCGCGTCCTCGTAGCTCTCGCTGGCGCGCTGCCTGACGCTCTTGACGGGACTGCGCCGCAGGGCCTGCACCATGTCGCCGACGCTGCGCACGAACGCCTCCCTCGCAGCGTCGTCGTCGTCCGCGTCCGCGCCCACGACGCCCTCGCGCTCCAGCTCGTCGACCCACAGGTCCAGGACGTGCAGGCGCAGCCCCAGCGCCACGGCGTTCTCCTCGTCGACGTCGAGGCACGCCTCGCGCAGCACCGCGAGCACAGCATCGACGTGCTCCCCCTTATAGCCCTGCTTGCGGGCCCAGCGCGCCGAGGCGGCGAAGACGCGCCGCACGAGCAGCAGGAACTTGTCCATGCGCAGGGCGTCGATCTGCGGCCACTGCGTCGACAGCACGCCCCAGAAGGCGCGCAGCCAGGGCGCGGCGCACGCGGGCGGCAGCTCGAAGACCAGCGCGGCGAGGTCCCCCGCGAGGGCCTGCTGCGGGCGCGGGCGGTCCGTCATCCACAGCGCGTAGTACAGGCCCGTCCAGAGCTTGGAGGCGTCGCCGGCGGAGAGGGCGCGGCGGCTCGAAAGGAAGGCCTGCAGCGCTGCGAGCGAGTCGGTGCGGAGCTTGCGGTCTGGAGAGAGGGGGGTTAGCAGTGCGAGGGAGGGAGAGCGTGGGCGGGACGGACCGCTCGAGGCGAGGTTCTTGATGAAGGGCATCTGCGCCGCGTTGGCGGCGTCGGCGGCGGCCATGGCGGGCGAGCAGGGGGGTTGCGTTCAGTTGGAGGTTCTCGCGCGAGGCCCGGCCGTGTGTTGGGAGAGACGGATTGGGGAGAGAGAGGGTGGTGGAAGCGATTGCGTGGTCGTTTGTTGCAATGCCTTCGCAAGATTTGGTTGGAGTCGGACGCCAAAGAAAAAATCAAGGTGAGGCTCGGTGAGCGGCGCGGGGCCCACCCATGGCGGGGAGGTGCGTGCCGCCACACCGAGGCCTCACCGACGGCTGTGGGCCGACCCGCGGGCCGCACAAGTTGCAACGGCGTGGTTCGAGGTGTTTGCTCTGGATGGGATGCTGAGAGCGACGGTGCGTCTGTAGGACATGCAGGGCGTGTTGACGTGTTCCCTCGCAGGCGGCGATGCGGTAACGGGAGTCACACCGTGGTTCACCTGGATGGACCCTGCGGCGGATGAAGCCGAAGCATCAGCCGACGATACCCCTGCTGCCTCTCCTGCAGCGCGGTGAGCCATGCGTATTTCGTCAGGTTGCGCATGTGCTACAGCGGCAGTTTCGCTCGTGACCGCCCCAAACTACCCCGTGCTTCCTGGAACACCACCGTCTGCGTCCGCTGAGCACCACCACGCCCCAGGCCACAGCCAACGGTGGCTGCCCCGCCTCGGCCAGCCGTGCCCCACCATCGTCATCGCTGCCTTGGGACATTTCCCCGTCTGCAAGCTCTACGCTCGCTTGCCTGTCGAGCTCTGCTTCTGCCTTCTCTGAGTCACCGGACGCAGAGCGACAGGTCAATCCGCGACGCTCGCACTGCACGATACGACTGCTCCTCGAACGGCGCGGCTCTTGACGACGTCGGAGGTGGCTATCCGGTCTCGCAACACCATCGCGGCATCACCGCCAGCGTCGCCAACATGTCCTCCAAGCGCATCACAAAGGTCCGTCTCTCCTCTCCCCTCCACGCACATCAACAGCCCGGCTAACTGCGTCCCAGGAATTCGCCGAGGTGTCGCAGTCGCCGCCCGACGGCTTCACCATCTCCCTCCCGGAGTCGCAGTCGATCCACACGTGGCACGTCACGCTCGCCGCGCCGGCCCAGACGCCGTACCACCCGGGCCGCTTCGCGCTGCTGCTGACGCTCCCCGCCGACTACCCGTTCAAGCCGCCCGCGCTGCGCTTCCTCACGCGCATCTACCACCCCAACGTGACCAACGACTCGCTCGGCAACATCTGCCTCGCGGCGCTCAAGCCCGACCAGTGGAAGCCCTCGACCAAGATCGCCGCCGTCCTCGAGGCCCTGCGCAACCTCATCGTCGAGCCCCAGCCCGACGACCCGCTCGAGGACCGCATCGCCGACGAGTTCCGCACCGACCGCCAGGCCTGGGAGAAGAACGTCAAGGTCTACGTCCAGCGATACGCCCTCGACGAGCCCGCCTTTCCGGCCTCGTGACGCCCAGGCAGACTGTACGGTGAGGCGGCGACTGCATCATATCAAGAGAAGAAAACGGGGCACGATATACCAGAAATGGCAGCTACGAAAGCATCAGGCGGTCAAGGGTACGCATCGGCATAAGACAGGTGGTGTGGCGCGAGGAACCGAGACCGGCCGCATCACCATGGCGTGACGCATGCGCAGGCCACGCGGCTTGCAAAGGACTACTGGAGCCACACAGTGGTTGAGCCGACCTTTACTTGGTAGACCAGACGCCCAGTCTCCGCGTAGATACTCTTCAAGAATACGCTACACATTCACACTTGCACTCAACGGTCAAACGTCGCCTATGCCCATGATTGTCATGTCTTGCGTACATACGTACATGCTGGCCTTCTGCCGATTACTCCCCTCTGGCTTGGCCAGCCATCCGCCCCGTCTACCCAAACTTTTTACATTTCCGTGTCCGTCTATGCACACACACGCGCGCGCCAGAGCCGACCCCAAGTAAACATACATTACATGTTCCAAAGCTCTCCACCCATGTGTTCAATTCGGGTCGTGATAGCAGCCGTAGTCGTCGTAAGAAAAAGGTTTGTGCAGCTTGGCCTCTCGCGGATGTTGCCCGGCAGGCAAGCATCCGGCACAAGCCGCTGTGAATGAATATCAACACGCAATGAAAAGTAGTCGCAATGTCATGAGACGACACGGCCGCGTCCGCCGTGTGTCGAGTCGAGGTAAAAGTAAATACGCGGCCTGAGGACAGCGTCTCGCGCCGCCTCGTCGCCGCCATCAACGAATGATTATAGTCGAAGCCGTCTCTCGGTACCCAGAGGCAGAGCCCTCTAGGCTTCTGCAGCTCGTGGCCTCGAGGCGTCCCTCCGCTTCCTGCCGAAGAGGGAACCCATTTTGTAACCGGGTTCCGTCTCCGCCTCCGTGACGTTGCCGCTCGTCGCTGTCTTGCCGCGCTGTAGCTGCTCCGCCCGTTCCTGCTGAGCCTTTATGCGACGATCCTGCCGACGCTCGTCGATGTCGACTTGGCTGAGGTGGCCGAAGCCGTTGCGCCGCTTGAAGCAAGCTTCCATCAGCGTGTTCGCGTCCAGCATGCGCCTGGGCAACGACTGCACCACCCCAAACATCTCCATGGGGTCGGAAACGGCCTTGATTTCCGACTCGCCGCTCTTGAATATCGCCAGGGCGATGCGAAACAGCGTCTTGGACCCTTCGTAGAAGAAAACGTCCCACACCCGCAGCGTCGTCTCGATGGGGAGCGTGCCGATGAAGCAGCTCATGAACCATGCCGTCATGCACAGCGTGATGGGTGGCAGCCGCTCTGTCGACACCTTCGGCAAGTCTCGCCGCCTCAGCATGGGTCTGGCCTTGCGGAGCGACTTGCTCGTGCCGGGCCGAGTGTCCGGGTTGCTCTCGAGGTCTCCGCCTATCTTGTCCCAGACCGCAGGCATCGTGTCCCGGAGCTCCGTCATCAGCACGCCGAGGTCCACCTTGGAGCCCTCGAGGCTCATGTCGTGCGTTCCGGGCAGGTAGATGATCGTGATGACGTTGAGCAGCCAGAAGCACTGCTCCTCAGTCTCCACGAAGAGAAGTAGCAGACCAGCCAAGAAGTTGAGGCTCTGGCAGTAGCCGATGCGTGGGTTGTACACGGCAAATGCGTGCAGCACGCGACGCAGTGACGTGATGATTGGCGGCTCGCCCTCGGCACCAGGTGGTCCGGGAGAGCTGGACCCCGTCGTCGTCGTGGATTGGCTCGTCCTGTCGCTGCCCGAGCTTGTGTCGAAACCTGCCGACGGCTTGAATTGAATGTTGTCGGGGAACGTTCGGTGCAGATCGCGCTCGATGGCCTCGACATCGACTTCCTTGGCCTTCTTGAGCAGCAATTTTTCGTACAGCCCAGAGTGCTTTGCCAGGATTGCAGGGCCGCCAGCGTAGTAGAACCACGCCGCTCCTCGCCAGTCTGGCGGGATGCCTTTGCGTACGAATCTCTTCGTCTTGGCGTTTGCGGGCGGAAAACGTTTGGGCCGGTCCGTCATCAAGGCGCAGTCCTTGAGGTAGGCCACCCACTTCTTTCTTCTCCGAGCCAGATAGGGCGTGTAGTTTTGGTTCCAGGCGTCGTACTGCTCTCTGGTGATGAGCTGGCTGTGCTTCTTGAAGCCGTATCGGTCGCGGGAACCGGGGTCCTCCGGCTCGACGGCCATCGGAGGAGCCGGCGAAGGCGACGGCGACGTCGACGGACGAGGTGAGGGCAGGGGCGATGCTGAAGCAGACGGGCCAGGTGTGGCAGACGCCATGACGCCCCGGGTGTCGGTCGTGGCGGCCGCGTCCGAAGTCACAGAGGGCTCCGAGTCGAGCGACTTGCCCGAGTCTCGCTTCTCGGCGGTGTCGATGTTGGTGTTGCCAGATATGGCGGGAACGGAAGAGGTGAAGGCTGGGCTGGTAAATATCATTCTGGACCGCCTTATTTCGGCGTCCAGGGTCGACCGCGTCGATGCGAGGGGGGACGCGAGGTCAGCGTCGGCCAACGCAGCGTTGGGCTCGTCAACTGGTTCGTTTGTCGTCGAAGCGTCCGCCCAGGCGTGTGGACTGACATTGGCGTTGCTGCCGCTGACGCCGAGTGCGTCTACGGTCTCGAAGTCAAGGTCATCCTCGTCGTCGGCGAAGCCTTTCTCGTACATGCCCATAACATCTTCCAAGCTTGGCTCGTCGGCGTTGGCGTAGAGCGAGGCGACGGAGCTGCCCTTTGTAAGAACGCTGCTGCGCTCGGTGAAGGCTGTGCCCGGCGTTGTTGACGCAGTCAGCTGGGATCTGAAACTAGACCGCGGCCCATCCCCGGTCATCCAGGGAGCCGCCCCACCCGCCCCAGTCGTGGCGGACGCGGCACTGTCAACGCGGCCGTTGGGAAACGGGGGCCGAGCGGCGGAGGTCGAGGGCGGTGGACCTGTGATATTTCGGGCGCGGTGTGGCTTCGGCTCAGGGAAGTCACCAGCCTTCGACATCGGGGTCAGAGGGGAGGGGAAGGGGGAAGCAGATTGGCAGGAGGCGGCGGAGGGTCGCCTGGCCCGCTGCCAGGGTGGCGGTGTCTGGGGTGTCGAGGAGCCAACATCTAACGTTAGCGAGAGGTCCGAGGGCGCGACATTTGGTAATAGTCGGGGCCTGCCGTGTTCCGGGCCAGCAAATTGATCCGGGACCACGGGCTGGCGGATGCTTGGCTTCCGAGGCCTCGAGAAGTTCTCAACAGCAACACCTTCTGGCGAACGCATCTCTGCAAGAGACGACTTGGACGTCAAGGGCATGGGGGGGAAGTCGCTCCGGGGTTCCGCCAAAACATCGCGCGTCTGCTGAGCAGATCCAAAGGCGGCTCGCATGGGGGAAATGGTCGCCTGCTGGCTGTACAGCTCCGGCCGAGCATCATGCGGGGAGAAAGGGCTCCCCGGCGAGGTCGGACTGCGATTGAGGAGGTGGAACCCGTGGGAGAGCGAATCCCACCGAGGAGAGACGGGCAGAGGCGGGAGATCCGGCAGCTGGGGCACCCGGTCGTCGGCAGCGGTGCTGTCGAGGGCGAGCGGGGCGACCGCCGGCTTCATGCGGGAGGCGTAGACGGAGGTTTGACGATTATGCGTGCTGCGCTGGTACTCAACGGGGCCTGCGTCGTGGGCATGCGGGCCGGCCATTGTGTTCATCATCTCGGAGCCCAGCGTCGGTCACGCAACCGGCTGGGCTCGCTGAAGAGAAGATGCGGACCGGCAGTGGCGGTGTGCGGGCGATGAACGGGTCGTGCCTGATGACCAGGGAAGAGTTGACTTAGTCTTGGAGTCGCGTGATGACGAGACGCAGCTGCGACGCCGACCGAAGCATCAACGATGGAGCTGGTCTTGAAACGAAGAGTGTGAAGCAACGTGCCAAGCAATGTGCCATCTCCTCCTCACCGTGACTGTATTTTGAATAGATTATGGGGAATGTTTGGACGGCAACTGTGCCTGTCTGGGTCGTTTGCCTGGACGGGGAGAGAGGAATCGTGTCGAAGGAGCGTAATTCTCTCGATCAAGCGATGCTTGGCGAGACTAGGCGGGCGCGGATCGGAGGTTCGGGTGCGTCGTTGGTGGGCTGCAATTGTGTGGCGATCGAGGCTCGATCTGGGGCAGTTTGCGAGAATGGAATGCGGCGAGTTAGTGAGAGGCAGTCGACAATGACAGAAGTCGAGATGTTGCTTTTCCGGTAAGGCGTGGGCAGGTGTTCGCGCTCGGATGCAGACCCTTTTCGAAGTTTGTGCCTGGGGTACCGATGGTCGGCTTGCTGATGAGACGAACACTCCACCGAGGACGGTCAGAACGCAGGGCAGTGCAGGACGCAATTGTTACGCCGTTGCGGGGCGGATTCAGAGGTCGAAATCGTCGTCGTCGTCGTCGTCGTCGTCGGGGTCGTTCGACAAGTTGCGTCGTCAAAAATGAGTGCGTGGGCGCTGGAAAGATCGGCCCAGAAGCGCCGTCGAGGCGTGGTGTGTGGCACGCTGGCAATCGACGCCGAGGAATGCCTCGCTCCACCTGAGGCTCAACGACAGCAATAGCAACACAGCAACGGCACTCGTCACGGCACTGGAGCTGCTGCAGCCACCACGGACGGGCCGTTGGTTGATGATGCAGATGGCGAAGAGGCGAGGACCCAACAGTGAAGTAGACGAGCAGGGCGATGAAAAAAGCAACGGCACGGTGACAGGCCAGTGACAAAGCATGGGCACACTACGAGTAGAAAGCAACCACCTTAGTGCGTGAGGCGACGACGCTCCGCAGTCCCGGGCGCAAGGCACCGCTCCCCGGACCACCGCGGTGGAGGCTGGCACAGGGGCCGCACGTCCCTTAGCGTTACTCCAGCGCGCTGTGTGGCATCAGTGAGCTGCGGATGCGGACCAGTTCGCTGGGGGAGGCGGAGCCTGCGATGGATGGCCCAATCTCGGGTCGCATCCTCTTTGGTGCCTGACAGCGGCGCTAGGGCTCGCGCCTGTCGCGGTACCGCCGCCTGCACCTCTCGCGCCGCCCCGCGGGTGGTACCGCTACACAGGCCCAACGCGCTAGGGGCCAGCCTGCAGCGTCCACCGCATGCCACTGCTGCCAGGAACCGGTCGACAGGCAGGTGCTGCTGGAAGGGAATTGGAATTCCACGGATGCTTCCTTCTGGGGCAAATAGCGGCATGCGCGTGACTGACTCCAGGGTGGCGGATGCCTCGCAGCTCCGTCGCATCCAGCATCCATCGTCTATCGTCTTATTACATTCATCTGCTCGTCAAAGGGAGTGGATGTGCGGACGGGCCCGCCGCATCGTCATTCATTAATTCACTGCTCACTTTTGCCCACCGCCTGGCTGCCAAGATGTAAACAAACACGGCGGCCACGCCGGGCTACAGTCCGCGCTGCGAGTCAGCAAGCCGGAACCCTGCCTCTGGCACGGAGTAATATTCAAGGCTCTTGCTTGATCGCCGCTCGCCAGGCCCCCCGACGCATCCGTCCTGCGCCCTTGCAAGGCACGGCTGCGACCATGATGACGTTCATGAGGCTCCAACTGACGTGCCTTGGCCTCTGGCTGGGCTCACAAGCGCGGGCGGGCTGTCCGTCCCGGGTCCCATTCCCAGCGTCCCAGCTCGCTGGTTCTCCCTCCCTTGCCTCGTCACTGGCGGTTCGTTTCTTGTTTCTTCTTGCTCTTCTTCGCGTCCTGCTCGTGCCCCGGGCCATCGGACCCGAAAACGCCTCGAGGCTAAGTTTTTGCTTTTGACTCCAAATTCTTTTGACTCCAAGGAGCAGCCCTGCTGCCGTCTTGCCGCTCCCCACACTGCTTGAGATGAACCCGCTCCCAAGATGCGACCCGAAACTTACTTTTTTTTTCGGTGCTGGGATGGCCTTGCTGCGAGACATGAGCCACAAGATGGGAAAGGTCAGAAGTGCGAAAGAAGGGAGAGGCTGTTTCGTGACCGCCAGGACAAGTCTGAGTCAAGGCTGCGAGGGCATCACACGTTGCTTCAGAATTGGCGCTCGAGACTTGGAGCGTCAGTGTTCATCTGAGGGCGCTTAACTACGAACATCGCCAGCTACGCTTATTGGAGTCGGGTTGTCTCGGCGGCTTGCGTGCGTGGTTTGGCTTCGACGCGAAACCCTCGTCCCACGAAACAATGAATGGCCTGCTGCTGCTCCTCTGCCATCGTCATCGCGGCAGCAGACGGTAGACCGCCACGGCGCGTGATCCATGCCACGTTGCAGCAAGACGGGACCGCATGCACTCCTGAACTTTGTAGCCAAAGCGCTAAGTGCCTGCGGTGCGCCAGATGCGCTCTGATATCAGCGGTGGCGGTTGGGTTTGGTCCTTTTGCACCTCGTCACAGCGCATGCAGCGCAACACCAGAAACGTTTTCAAGTATGGAGAACGGAGTATGTACGGCACAGACCTCGGGTTCAGCTAATGCGCGTACGAGTAAGCGAAGGGCTGGGTGCTCCGCGAGCCGGCTCCCCGCAGCCCATGTGCGAGTCAGACTCGTTCCCGACGCGATGCCGCCAGTCACATCATCGAGCGTTCAACACACAGACGCAACTAGAAGTCGGTGCCCTCGCTCCAGCCGTCGATCATGTCACTTCACCACCGGACAACCAGCTCAGTTGGCAAGGTCTTGTGCCTCTCTCCCTTCATCCACCTGCCTAATGCACACCATCTTGCCCTCTCGCCTCCCTACATATCCCAATTAAACTAGTCTGGTCCGTAACGAGCGCTCAAATCTCAAGTCGCAACGACCAGAGCCACATCGGTCTGACTTTACCCGCGTCTTGTTGATGCAGGACCGGCTGCGCAATGACGCGACGCTACTGCGCGCCAAAACAAAGCTATCGCGCAAAAGTACTCGTATGTGCGCGGAGCGGACCGCGAGCTGGCGGCCCTCTCTTTGCTTTCTGCTCATTGTAAAATCCACTTTGTCTGATTCCGGGGCCGCTGTGCCGCGACCCTGGGGGAAGTTGAACACCAGCCTCGCTACCAATTGATATATTCCGCCTGCGGGCTGGAACGACGGGTAGAATTCAAAATGCCATGCGTAGGAATCTCAGCCGCGTAGCAGGTTCTGTTCAAGTTTTATTGGTGTATCAAATTTCGGAGCAGACAGCTCATGTGTTTGGCTAAACATCCATATTAGCTTGGAGGCAGTATCTTCAGCGTGAACGTGGCGAGCCCATCAAGCCCATCGAATACAATTGGGCCTGGATATTGAGTGCTCTCCACCTTACTCCCAGAAGGCGGGAGAATATACCAAAGCCAGCCTCGAGGCTTCTTGAGTTTTGTCTCCAGAGTACACCCTTGACGCTGGTCCCCTGGCCAGCAAGCTACCTTCGCTGAGATACGGTGGCCTTGGTGAGTCTATCTGTGCTTCCTGCACACAAAATAATGGCAGAGTCGTTACGACGGACTAGGTGTTAATGACTATTGCCTTGGCGTCGAGGCGTCTGGCATGGGCTACCGACCGAAATCAGCGTCCACTACCCCATCCATACCTGAGGCTCAACGCCAACAGCATCTCTGTTGTAGGTGCAGTCTGCAGGACCAGGGACTCCCATGCTATCGCAACTCTGCCTTGCGGATCACGAGTTGCCTGCACCGCGGGTGTCGTCTTCAAGAGACGAGATTCAACGGCCGTAACGCGAGTATTAACTCGGGGGCTCGTAGAGGGATCGGCGCCTCCTTGGCTCTGGCATTGATGCCAGCGATTCAGTGTCAAAGATGTTGGCAGACATGGCCACTTGTTACTGAATGGGATTCGACATCGTGGTCTCGGCAGCCAAGTAAGTCTCTGTACCTCGATGCTGCTGTAAGATACAAAAGAGGGAAATCTTAGTGTAAGAGTCAAGTAAAGGAGAGTAGATACATATGTGTTGACATGGGAAGGTAGCTTTTGTAAATCGCATAAACACCCAGTGATCCAATAAAGGCACTAGCAACCCTCCTTCTTGTCGGTTCTCAAAATATCTTTCGGGTCCACTTCCTCCAGGATTTTCTTATCGAGAAGATACGAAACTCTGCCTGTATCACCGGCACCGGTATAAAATTGCGTGCCCAGACCAGGCTGGCCAAACCATGGCGCAATAGGTCCACCGACAACCTCGAGATCCTGGAGCACTCGGTAGACGTGATAGCCGTTCGGGAACGCAGGCTTAGCTGGGTCGGTATCAAGGTTATCAGGGGGGAGTGATCTCTGCGAGTAGGGAGCGTTCACGGCAGAGACATATCGCCCTGCGACGAGACAGTTAACATCAAGAACGCTCAGTCGTGCGGACCCTCGTCTCATCGTCTCAGGCTCTTCGAACTTACCGGTCGGGGCTCCAAAGCGATCCACCAGCGTATCCTTTTTCAAGATCATGCTGCCATTAATGGCGTTACCTTTCGCATCAAGCTGAAATCCGTTTTGCGGCGGATATTGCCACCTGCTGTCGCTTTCGGTCCACTTCTTGAGAAAGTCGAATGGCGTCATGCTTCCAAAGCGGTCGTAGCCTGACACGACGCTGCCCAGTGGCAGCTCGGTTGGCAGCTTGGTGGGCCCAAGGAGGCGGTTGCCGCAGATGAACTTCGACTTATCGTCTTCGCCAAAGACACCAGTGCAGTCGCAAGCTGCCCTGACGTTGAGAAGCTCAGGATCAGCAGGAGCCGCAGCAGAGAGGCCCAGGAGGGATGCAAAGAGGACTGGTGCAAGCATCTTCATCTTGAAGTATGTCTTGCTTCAACGATGCCGTGCTAGAAAAGATTGGAATATTTGAATGAGGAGTGATGCTAGGCTTTTGCTCCTGTCTTTCAAGGGGCGTATCCGGCTCTTATATTACTTCAAGGCAACCGATATACATGTAACAATGCAACGGAGATCCGCATGTCTCGGTGGACCAACATTCAACGTTTCATACGAATACGTCTTCATTTTTCTTTTCTTCTCTTCGAAGAAAAGATCATGAGACTGCACAGCTGTCCAAGTCCAAGTCTCGGGCGCTCTTCTCTCCTCTTCTTACGAGATGATTACGAAAATATCATGAGACTGCACAGCCGACAGAGCACCCGTTTACGGCTGAATGGGTTTTCAAGTCCAAGTCTCGGAGTTTCTCCTCTCACTCTCCTCACGAGACCATCCGTGGGACTCGCATGAGCGCGCTTCGTCAACATGAGGTCTCATCGGTTAAGCATCCCCTTTGGGCTGTCAATCAGCCCATGTTATGAGGGGGTGGCGGGGGCGGGAAGGGCGTCCCGTGGCTTTCTCCAGCGCCTAAATGCTACGTCGAGCGGCGCTGTAACTACTCCGTAAACCCGCCCCCGTTCCCACGCATGGCCCCGCCAGCCCTACACAAAAAGCAACCTTAAACTTTATGACCCCGCCTCTGGTCGTAAGTTGCAAAGAGTTCGCCTCCTCGTGTACGGAGTATACGAGCCCCGGCTGTCATGGTCCGGATCGGTTCCCCGTCAGGCGCCTCGGCGCATCCAACAGAAACACCACCGTCATCCATACGAATGCGTAAGGCTGCGCCTACGAGTAGACGCATGTCATGCAACTCTACATACTATGTCTGCCAACTCTAACCCACTTGATTTTGATATGCTAAAGACATAAATCAAGCACTCGACGAACGAGGTATAGCACTATGTACATCTAGTCACCATATGTCTTGTTCCTTTAGGGCCACACAATAAAACGTGTTCTGCCCCTGCTTTCTCGGATCCTACCAACACCTTACGGCAAGCAGTACGGCTTTTGATGATATTGGTACAGGCTCGCTTCTTCACCCAGCTTTTCTGTTGGGATGCCTACTGAACGTAGCAAAGTCCGCATCGAACCCAGAATGTGATGACAAAGAGACGGCAGCTGCCTTGAATATCGCCAAGGTCCTTCAGCCAGTCTCATCGAAAATGTACGTCTAAGCCCCGAGAGATTCCAAGCTGAGACCCAAATGCGGAGCCCACATGCAGTCATCTTGCTGGTTGGAGACTTGTCTTCGAAATGCAATTCTTGGGATATTCCTGAACACATGAAAACGCAAAGCTATCATTGATGCGTGGAGTGCAGGAATCATTCATCATGATATTCTCGGGAAAGACTTTCTAATTTGATATGTTGAAAAAGCTGTGAAACATGTCCAATCTCCCGACTCCCTGCCGCTAGCCAAGCCCATCCTTATCGAGCCGACGTGACCTCCCGGTCGCAAGAGACATTGCCATTTATGCCATTGGCTGACTGGGATTCAAGCTGCCTACAATATGATAATAAATCTTTATACACTACGAACTAGAATAGAGGGTCACCTTGAGCAAGAGAGAAATAGCGAAATAGCGAAATAAACCAAAACTACCCAGAGGTCATGATGACAGGCCGAAACATGGAGTTTAATGCTACTGTCAGCTTTATTGTTTTTGTACGTGACGGTGACATCATGAAGCATAAAAATATGCTTAATTTCTAGTACACTAAGCCTATATGAAACACAAGATTTTTGCGCTTTTATTTACCGCCGTCAGAGCTCTGTATCTTGAGGCTGCAGTAGTAGAACGATAGCCTCTAATCCCGCCGTAGCTTCCTCCAAAACCTCAGGTTCTATCCAATCTGGGACTTCGCCTTGGTGAATATGCTCCTTTAGCCGGACTTCATTGGCCTCTGCCAGTTGTAGTGGCGTCTTCCCGTCGCAGTTCTTTATGGAACCGTCCGCGCCGGCATCGATGAGTCGCCGCGTTAATTTTTCTGACATTTCTGCTACTGCAAGATGTAATGGAGTTTCGCCTGTGGTGAAGGTTACGGCCGAAACATTCGCCCCGGCGTTAATGAGAAGCTCAATTGTTTCTTGTTTTTCGCTCCAAGGGCCAATGGATACCACAGCTAGGTGCAATGCTGTTTCTCCGTTAGATTTGGCTGCATTGACATCTGCACCTGCGTCGAGGAGGAGCTTCGCTGTTCCATGGAAGGGCCTCGAAGCTGCGAGATGGAGCGGAGTCTCTCCGGTGCTTGTGGTTTTGGCGGATGCATCAAGCCC
The DNA here is from genome assembly GCA_024340795.1 of Tolypocladium amazonense. Lineage (NCBI taxonomy): Eukaryota > Fungi > Ascomycota > Sordariomycetes > Hypocreales > Ophiocordycipitaceae > Tolypocladium > Tolypocladium amazonense. The sequence continues at coordinate 178,159 of JALHCE010000050.1, read as the reverse complement.
GGCGTCTAATAGAAGCTGTAGCTCTTCTTCTGATCCCGCTTCTGCTGCAAAATGCAGAGTTGTTTTTCCGTCGAGGGTTTCTGTCTTGATATCTGCCCCGGCGTGGACGAGGCGTTCGACGTCTCTTAGATGGCTCCAAGAAGCTGATATTTGTAGAGGCGTTATCCCGGCGTCATTCACGTCCGCCACGTTGCCTCCAGCTTCGAGAATCAGATCGACCATTTCCGCCGCCTGCGAGATCTGCGCAGCTCTGTGCAGCGCTGTATCGCCTCCAGAACCCCTCGCATGAACGTTTGCGCCGGCAGCCAGGAGCATCTTGGTAATAGCGAGGGAAGTGGTTGGCTCTCCACTTATCGCTCCATGAAGCGGCGTGTCTCCATTATTGTTTCGCGTCGATAGGAACTCGGACATGTTCAGGTTAGTAGCCTCTGCATGCAACAGGAGAAGTCGAACGACGCCTTGGTGGCCTCGTGCAGAGGCGACGTGAAGCGGTGTTTCTCCATAGCAGTTCCTTGCCTCCGCGTCGGCTCCAGCCACGAGGAGTGCCTTTGAGGAGCCTTCCCGTCTAAAGAGCGCAGCAACATGCAGCGGTGTTTCTGTGTCAATGTTGATGGCCGACACATTTGCTCCGGCGTCGACGAGCAGCTGCACTACTGATTCTGCACCACCACTCGCTGCTGCATGCAATGCCGTGACGCCATCAAAGCTGGCAACTGAGAAATCGGCTCCAGAGTCGAGAAGGTATTGCATGGATGTGTGGTCTCCGTCCCAAGCTGCCTCAAAAAGCTCCAACATTTCCTGGGAAACACTCTCTCTGAAAGTTGGGATAGCAGGCGCCTCGTCGTCTGCAGCAGTCCATCTGAGAATAACACGTGCGCATTGCAAAAACGCCGAGAACAAAGGCTGTAATAGCATTTTCAATAAGTTCTTAGAGCAACATGATATGGTGGCAGTTTTATCCTCGCGTTGTTTGGGAATTTTTGACCAGGTATATAAAATGGCTTGCTTTCGGAGCCTACGGTTTTGAGTTTCGTATCAAGAACCCGTCGGCAGCGGAGTCGTTCGATGGTCCGTTTTAGCGCTATTTGCCCCTGGAATTCTCTTGAGGGAATTTTCAAATATCCAATAGGATCTGCCAGCATTTGATCTAATTCATATGAATATGAGCAAAATACAGTACCGCAAGGAACGCGTATTGATACGAATGTGCGTCGATTGGATGCATTTGATGTCAGCCGAGGGACGCGTGTTGGACTTCCAGGGACGGTCAGGTACGGTATTTTGCTCGCCTTTTGTGGCTCTTTGACACCAGCCACGTCGGCCGAAATTGGCCCACAGCTAAACCACCTTCGACACAAAAAGGGACGGTCATTTTGAACCCCACTGAAGTAAGCTGGCAGGATCGTAAAGCACAAAATTTGCAACGCGTAGTATCGGACGTCGAGAGACCAGTGAACAGTCGGACATGCTTTGTAGATGAAGGATTTGTATTGTCCAGATGCTGCAAAGGGCTGCCTTTGAGCAGCGATAGAGGCCATCATCTAATTACCAGTCCTTACCCACTCCGCCCCGCATCTCCACCACGAATCATAGCTCTGCAGCAGTGCAGGACTCGTTCTACAGCCTCGTGGCGCTCACCTCTATTAGCAGCAGCTTCACCACGGGAAGCACTGTTCGTTGATTGGCAATTCAACGTTGTAGACGGTCTTCTTCCACCACTGCGTGACAAATGCAACGATATCAAACTCAAAGTCGTTCTTGATACCCAAGCCCTGGGTGCATTTTGCAAAATCGCCCGGCGATCTCGCTACAGCATTCGTGCTGCCGTTGATTGAATTCTTGTTGTTCACGCTGAATTCGTTGATAAACTTTGACCGAGCTGTCATACCACCGCTCAGGTCGACCTTACCCTCCAGCAGCCTGAAATCGATTTTAGCGGTGATGTCGACGAATGGGTTGATGCTCGCGCCGGCATGTTCGCTCAGAGTAGCGTTGGCGTAAAACTCAGGCTTCCAGCCCGAGGCGGAGGACTTTTCACGGTCGACCATGTCGACGTGAAACTTGCCGTCCGAGATACTTGCCCCAACATCAGTTGTTGCCTTAATGGCCGCGTCAACGCCCAGGTCGACGCCAAGGCCTAAAGCAATTGCTGGGCCGAGAGAGACGATTCCTGGCACATGAACGATACTGTACTCGAGCGGGGGCGGTTGGAAACTGAGCTCTTTGGTGAGCTGGGCCGAAATGGTAGCTGAGAGCTCCAGGTCGATAGATGCGTGGGCATCCAAATCAAAGGCCAGTTCGTATAGCTTGGCCTTATGGATAGAGTAGCGCACCTTTCCGGAGAAGGTAACACCTGCTTGAACCTTGGCTTTTTCGGCTTTGATCGAAACGTCTACCGGTGGGTTGTCAAAGTGGTGCCCCCATAACTCCTTAGCGGCCGGGAGGGATAGCTCGTTCGAGAGCGATAGACCATTAGTAGAGTGCTCATGGTCTCGCTTGGAAAACGCCGGGATAGAGGAAAAAGTAATTTCCGTAAAGCCTGCTTGTTGTTAGAATCTATGAAGCTAAGCCGAGCGGAGATGTTATAAAGACGAACCGGCTGTATCGCTGATGTCCGACTTCTCGCCCTTTGCCTCGACCGTAAGGGCGTCCTTGTTAGAGGTGAAGCTCTCTACGAGGAAGACACCCCGCTCGTTCTCCGCGTCGCAGTTTCCAAGATGGTTTGTCATCAGGACGAAGCTGCCGTCCACAGACCACTCCGCGACCGCCTTCTCGAAGGCATCGGCGGCGTTGAAGGTTATGGCAACGGAGCCAGCCTTACAATCAACGGTAGAAATAGCCTCAATCTCTTCGAGCAGCACCGTTGGATGGTCCATCTCGAGGGCAACGTTGACTAGGCCGCCGTCACTACCCTCAGCTCCCTGCAGGCCCTCACCTTCGCCCTGCCTGCCCTTGCTCTCATCGCCCCAGTTGAGAACGACATTAGTCGCCGGCACAAGATTGTCGAGGTTTGAAGGGTCGACTTCCGGATTCGGGACCGGGCTAAGGACATTGTTGGGCTCAGGCGTTGCCTCGCCGCTGGCCGCAGGAACGTCGAGCGAGACAGTCTCCGACTGGACGGGTGCAGCGTGAGCCGTTCCGGCGACGGCAGCGACGGAAAAGAGGCAAGAAAGCAACATGATTGATCGCGGTTGCTGCAAAATTCCACTTAGGAGATGATGTCTTTGGGGTTGATAGAAAACCAATTGCCAACGAGAGAAGTTGCTCTGTTTTATACGTGATCTTGGCAGTGCAACCTCAACTTCTCGAGTATCAAGAAAAAAGTCGCACTTGGCCTCATCAATACTGGCCGCGGAGTGTCCTACCAGAGGAGATTGTGATCCATCAGACGATACGAGTCCCAAATCCTGCATTACTACAACTGGACCCCGTCGTTGCCTGGCTAAGATCTTAGTGCTATCGAATTTTTGTCCATGACTGGCCTTTTCGTCGAGTCCGACTCAAATTGCCGGCCGGCAGCGCGCAAGCTGTACGAGGTCCAAGATAGGAACTGATCGTGTGGGCTTGGCAAGTGCCACCGCGCCGGTATTGCGTGATCAGCGTTTACATGTAGGCGGGATGTACTCGCAGCACTTACCATATCTTATAACCGATGCTGAGAGGCTATGGCGCATCCTTCGCCCGTAAATGAGTACGCCTTACGGAATTACGCCGCCGTTTAGGCAGAACGGCTGACGTTCCGTGGCAACGGTAGCGCACCTTAGCGGCGGGAGCTAGCTCGATCCATTCTTGGCGAAAAAAAAAACGTGGCAAAGAGTGGAAACAACCCCTTTTGCATTGAAGATCGCTACTAACCGCGGGAAAGGCGCCAAGAATCTGTACGGCGTCGTCTTCGGAACCGACTTGTGTCGAATTGGAAGGTGTTTTGAACCAGAATCTTGGTACCTTACTCATACTTCAAGTTAGAACTACGGCGTCGTGTAATGCGACCGCAGAACCCCGAGCAACTCCTGTACACGCCCAAGCAACATCGTGTAGCGAAGTTGCACTAAAGGCAAGCTCGATGAGACAGCAAAAAAATGTCAAGGCCAAGCGCATATACATGTATCAACATGCGTCCAAGAAGATGACATGATCGCGGTCTCCATACGGTGTTTCCAGAGGCAAGCAGACTGTTGACCGAGGATGGCTTGATCGCGTCCGACAGACTGACAACGACGATTTTGGGGCAGAGTTCGACATTTCTGCCACGATCGCGGCAGTCCAGAAGCTCAAGCTGAGGCAATGCAAGCCACGAAGCCCAACCCGAGTCCGGCGGGTTTCCTAGTGGAGACGACCAGTTCTCGTATTAGAAACGTAATAATACTTATTACAACTCGACTTTTAGAGTTTTCCGGCGCGGGCTGGGTAGTGTAACTGAAACAGCCGTATAATCGATCAGTATATATATTGAGACTCTATGTGTCCGGTATTAACCCTCAAAAAATTATCAGGAACTTACGTCCACATCTATTCTTTCTCTTACGAAAATGCAGCTCTACAAGTATTTTGCAGTCTTGGCTTCAGCCTACTCTGCCTTCGCAGCTCCTGGAGGTTCTGAGCCTCTCAACGCCGGCGAAAATTTGGACATCGCAGCTGATGGCCAAGGTAATGCCACCTACTCTACAGGTCACACCTATCCTTGTGGGAATTTCTTGCATTACTAACCACGGGACGCTCTCCTTTATTAGTCCCCCAAAGCACGGATCATTCTCTGAACGCCCGCGATCCATGGCGAAGATACGCTCTGGACGCTGATGGCGATTGCAACTGGTATGCCTTTGTCGAAGAACACACACTGCACCACGACAAGTATAAGGTCAGAATCAAGTGTTGGTTTGATCTTGGGGACAATCGCAAAGCCCGACTTGTTATTGAAAGGCCTGATGGCCAGATTCGCACAAGCCAGTTTGTTCAGGGCTATGCACAGGAATTGGAGTCGGAGGTAATGACCCAAAAGCCAAAGAAAATCACAATCGACTTTCAGAAACGCCAATAGTTTATTGGAGCTATAATGCGCACGCCAGACCAGACATCAAGAAACAGAAAAAAATAAGGCATGGCAAGATTGTCTAATAATCTGTTGACATGACAGAGTTGTTTTCATTTGTACGACTGGAAATTCCTTTATCTATTTTGCAACCGTTTTCTATATTCTAAATAGAGGCACTCAACTTGCCGTCCCGCTCTAAATTGAACACAGTTGCCTATCGTTATCTTTTGTCTTTGTCTTTCGCATCAAGATCAGACTTTTCCTAACGGGCAGGCAAAGTTCCCGCTCTAAATTAAACAAAGTACTGCCTATCGTTATCTTTTGTCTTTGTTTTGCGCAATAAGATCAGACTTGTCCCAACGGACACGCAAAGTTGACGATGGCACGGATATCGGCTAGTGTTGCACCGGAGAAAAACAGGAACTAGCGTAGACAAAATCGTAAACTTCATGAGGGCAGGACGAGCTTACTGGCTCCTCCTGCCGTGGCACATTTTTGCACACCTTGATAAGGGCTTACAAGACACATCTTGATAAGGGCTTACAAAAACTCTCTGGAGTATTTTGCAATTGGTTTTGTTTTGGCCTGCTTGCAATGCTCCGCGTATGTATTGTAATTGTTTTTCAGCCTCGGCTGATGATGGATGTTCCTCGTCGGATGTACATTCAGGAAGGTTAGTCCAAAGAAAAAAGTTCCAAAATGTCCACCAGACATAATAGCGCGCACGGTGGCGAATGTCAGTGCGGAACTTTTGTGGTCGTCCATTAAGCTGGCTTAACGTTGTCATACCGGAATTATCTCGTATTCGGGCATCTTGACACTTGCCGCTAGGCTAGAGGTGGGCGGCCCGCAGATTCCTCTCCCATGGTACTTACTACTGAGTCATTCATTTGACTCCACTGCTTTGCCCCTGACTCTTCCCTGAACAGGTAACCAAAATTTGCTGGCGATGCGTTCATCTTTATATTCCATGACAATGAGTAGGCGATGATGGCCGGGCGGGCCCGCATTGACGAGCCACAGGCGGAACCCTGACCCAACGGGTCTTTTCAATCCCCGGTGCCCCGTGTTTTCATCTAAAACCTCGGCCTGCACAGCATCTATGACTGTCAGGACGTCCGATACCTTCCGCCTTCAGCAAGTTCTATCATCTAACAAAACACCTTGTCCTTCGTATTCAGAGCGGATCCCAGGATATTGACGTCGGCCGCTTACGTTGTACTTTTCTCTTTCTTTTCTAGCCTTTTAGGCGTCGACGCTTGGCATCTAGGAGCTTATTGCCCCTTCTTTAGTAAGACTTCATACTTCACATAATACATCCTTGCTCGTAATCATATTTAGCATGTCGACTTGAAGATGAAATAGACTATAAAAGACTCTATTTCCCTTCACATCTCGAGATCATCAATCATTCACTCAAAGTCAAATCATCTTTTTCTAAAACCAGTCTCGCAAAATGCAACTCTCTCATATCCTCGCGACGTTGGCCATCGGCGCCTCTGCCTTGGCAGCCCCTGGAACCACTGGTCAGGACGATACTCAGCATCTCACCGCCCGCGCCCCTTGGGAGAGAGTGGGCGGCAAATTCGTCGATGGTCAATGCTACATTTCGCTCTTCAAGAAGCAGACGACGAAAGGGATCATCAACAAGAAAGACGTCACCTATCATAAGATTACGTTGAAATGTCCTTACCTAAATGAGGCTCAGGACGCTCAGGGTGTATTGAAGGACAGCCAGGGTTATATCATTGCTACAACTAATTGGATTACCTCACATAACGATCCAACGATCGAATCCAATGAAGTTCGGGATCAGACTGTACAGATTGGAGAGTACGAGGTCCGCTACGATTAGCTTTCGGGCTTTTCACGGGAAGAGAGACCCGCCCCTGTTGATGTCGTCGCGTACCTCGCTCCACCAGGCAGGCGGGGCACGCGATATAGTAGCGGGAGACAGAACGCGAGGGCGGCGTGAGGGGAGGGAAGGGGTCCCTGAGGCATAGTTTGTCAGTGTGACGGCGCAGACCACTGACCAGAAAACAAGAAAAGGTGGAGGAAAGACAAGAGCCTTAACAAGCTGATGGACACAGAGTGGAAGGGACATCTGGATCCCCATGATCAGACCTTTCTAGGGCGGGTCATCAGAATTCACGCTTCATAGCCTTTTCATAGTCTTTGAATTGAGGTCTTGGCTTTCTCCCACTTTCTACAATCCCACACATGACCGCGATCGCCTCTGCGTTTCTCCGCCACTGACCCTTCTACATGTGTGAATTCCTGCTTTGAAAGGCAACGTCAGACGACTCACACGCCGTCCGCACGTACAGCTTAGAGGGTCCTGTCTGGGCATGTTCCAACGTTCCGGCTCCATGAGCTGCCTTGTAAGCCACTACCAAGATTGCAAAAATGCGCCAAGGAGGAGCAACCGGTCCCGTCGCCCTTTTGCACTAGTATAATATTAGGTGTCTAGAGGTATATAATATGGCATGGCAAAAGCAGTCTTGTGGGTTCACCTGACGTACATTTCATCCAGGCCGCCTGGTCTGCGGAGCGAACGGTGGGTACGTCGGGGCCGAATGGCGAGCCAGCCAATGTCCAGAAGCGGAAATGCGCCGGGACAAGCGTGCATGCTGGATGCGGAGCGAGAGCAGCAGGGCTTGCCGGCCCCAGTATCAGCCTGCTGAGCACCTACCCAGCGACATGGCCGGACGTCAGTTGATCTGCTGCGCGGAGGCGCCTCGGGTCTCTCTCTTCGCCCTGCTACAAAGGGGATTGTTGCGCATGTTTTGTCTCGTATTCGCGTTGCTGCTGAGGAATTCGGGTTTTCTCCGGCCAACTTCCTCGGGTCGTCTCCAGCCACGTGACGGGCCAGGATGGGTGGTTGGCTGGATCATGGCGAAGGCGTGATCCCGTCAGCAGGATCCTACGAGTACATCCTCAAAGCAGCATCTTCCTGCACTGCGCGAGCGAATCGGCGGCAGCAACTTGATGGCGATCACGCCTCCCATCAAACTCGCTCAATTGCGCGGCGAATGCCTGCTCTGAACGACGAGACGACGCCATTTGCTCCGTACGAGGCGGGCCGTCCAACAAGGTGGCCTGGCGTCCTCGACAGACAACGGCGCGCGTCGCCTTGGGGCGAATCGCAGTGCCCAATTGCAAGAGCCGCAGCAGCAGACAAACCGTTGCTGCAGACGCGCGACCGCATCTCACCACCTCTGCCCGTTGGTCGAGAGAGCCAGCCCCTGGCCTGGAGCCTCGCCCACTCGTCACACTCTGGGCTCGCGGCTGATGCGGACACGCCCGGCGCACGGCCCTGCAGAGGAGCCAAGCTTCCGCCGATGGCACACCCCCGGATGGAGCTCTCCACAGAGTTGGGGGAGAGCTCCGCAAAAGGTGACGTCCTCCCAGCCACGCACCCCTCTCGCTCTCTGCGCCATGCGGGTACGGGTGCGCGTGCTGCTCGACATAACAGGTGCTTGCTTGCTGGCTCGCTTGCTTGCTTGCTTGCTCGTTGCTTCGCCTCGCCTCTCGCGGGACGCTCACGCCACAGCCACACCCCTCCCCGTTGGCCGCCCTCCTCTCTGCCGAAGCTGCCAGTACTCCGTACGTCTTGCTGAGAGGCTGGCGCAAAGAGCGCGAGTTTCGTCCACCACCTCGATCCAGCCTAGCCCGTGTTTGTACGTACTCGCTCTGTGCTCATACGCAGCAGCAGCACGCAGGACAGCTGCCCCCGTCTCTGCCAGTCCCAGTGGTCCCCGTCCCAGTCGCCTCTTCCACCCCTCCGCCGCCTCCCTCGCTCCACTCCCCAAGCCAGCCGTAGCTTGTAGCCTTGCCTCTCTCCTCTCCCCCGTCTCCCACCCAGCTTGCTTCCCTCCGTCTCTCTGTTCCCGGTCCTCCATCCTATAAAGTCTGGCTCCCCATCGGCCGCTCCCAAGCTCTATTCCCATCTCACATACCCACTGCCACCTAGACGGTTACCTACTCATCAATTGCCTCACCAATCATGTCCACCCGCAAGAGAAAGCAGGAGGAGGAAGAGGAGGAGGAGCTGCTCTCCCTGCCCGAGGGCGATGACGAGGAGGAGGAGGAGGAGTAAGTCGCCCTTTAACCCTTGCGTTGTGATTTGCTCGCGCTGCCAACGTCGTCGTGGCTCCACGCGCTTTCCGGAGCCTGCTATGGCGATAGGCAATGCCCGTGCAACTGTTGCGATGCGGCCATATGCAGCTTTGGCAACCACGTGCTGACAGCGTACCAATTAGGTACGTCTCCACCGGAGACGAAGAAGACGACGTCGAAGAGGACGAGGAGGATGAAGAGGCAGGCGAGGGCGACGAAGAGGTCGAAGAGGAGGATGAGGAACCTGAAGCCGGCGGGAAGAACGGCGTCAAGGGTGAGATGACGCGCCGCTCTTCGTACCTGTACGCGAAGCTAATATTCCCTCGCAGACGTCCAACCACCCGTGAAGAAACGCAAGACGGCCGAAGCTTCCACCGAAGAGGTGCCCAACGGCAATGCCGCCGAAGAGGAGGAGGACGAGGAGAAGGACGAGGAGGAGGAGGAGCCCGCTACCATCAAGGAGGCCGTCCTTGAAGCTGCGGAGACGGTCAAGGACGCCGTCAAGGATGCCGTGGATGCTGTCAAGCCGGCCGAGGAGTCCAAGACGGAGGCCGCAGCGGACGAGCCCAAGACGGCTGCCGTTGGAGGCGAAGAGTAGCGCTCTTCCGGTGTTGGCAGCATTGCCATCTGCAACTTGCAGAGGAGCGCGCTTCTGGGTAGATGGCATCTGCAGACGCGGGCTGCTGCCGCTGTACAACTACTCTTAATCGCCTTGTTCAACACGACTGCTGGCGCAACGGGATGCGTAGGATTCCTCGTGAACGTGTCGCGTCGACTCAACTTCCCAATTGACAAGACTGTGACATTGTCCCTTCTTCGAGAATCATGAGCGGGCCGTGCCGCGGTGCAACGCCTTTATTTGACTCAATAGTACTTTGCATGCCGTGTCCCGAGAGCCTCACGTAGCGAACGCGCCGGGCCCCCATCGTAAGGCTATTCGACGCGATACGAGGCAACGACAGCTAATTGGCGGCTCCGCCTTTGGAGGCAGGCCTAGGTGCTTCCGTAGCGATGCTGGCGGTTCGAGCACCGACATCCGCTCAAAGGTCCGCCACGACGCGCTGGCGAGCGAGGGTGATGACCCGCAGACGATGCGCGATTTCGGCGCCGACGATGGCGCGATCGTCAAGGGTCCCTTGGCGTTGCGGGGGAGCGGCGTCGCGTGGAGAGGCGACGGAGACGGACGCCTACTCGTGTCCCCCCCGCAGCCGGAACGGCTCCGAGGACGAACTGCGCGGTGCCTTGATCGGGGGAGGCGGGCGAAATATTTACTTGGTATTATCCGGGGTTCCCGTCACCTGTGTCCCCCATCCGTTTCTCAATGGTTCACCGATCCCAGTAACCCAAGCATACGAGTATCTCCTCCAGTTCCCCGTTTCGTTCTTTTCGTCTCGATTTCACTTTCAATGACTTTCTTGCTCGCGCACACTCGTTTCGCTTTGGATGGTTGAGGAAAGGTGGCCTCTGTCTACCCTAGAGCGTCCGGCTCTTCAAATCGAGCTTGTCCAATCCCGATTTGTACAAGCAACTCAAACGAGGCGTTTGAACGCTTGTGTCTGTTTCGAGCGCCCGGCTTAGACTCATCACCGAATTGGTTTCTCATGCCTTTTTTCCCCGTCGCTCCGCAGGCATCCGCACATATAGAAGTAGGCTCCGGCGTCGCACCTACCGTACTCCGTATGAACTCGCAAAATTCATAGCTGCCCCACAGCTGTCTCACAGGGGAAGCAAGCCGATTACTGGCTCTTTCATATTATCCATGTATCATATGCGGCTGGTCATTGGCTCCTCCATAGGATTAGACGTCTATGGGGCAGCTATGAATTTTGCGAGTTTATACGGTACGTCCACTGAGCCATGTTGCCATGGTGGACGTCGTTCTCAGAATATTGCCCTGGGTTTGTTCGAGCCGGAACTTTGTTGCGACATTCTGAGACATTCATTTCGAGCTGGGTGCGCGGTGCATTTTTGTCCAGGCAGCCGTCTCGCTGTGCATCTCTGGACGTGATGCTGACTCACCTGACTTTGAGACTGGCCAATTTCTCGTAATTGTACTCGTACTCCGTGCTCGGTACGGAGTACTTTACACAAGACGTTTTGGGATACTGCGCAACCGTAATTGGCCAGTCCGTGCAATCCGAAACCTGATGCTGATTTAAACTCAGGACCAGAGAAACAACATGAAGAGAAATGGAAGCGCACCCTGGCAATTCCAAGGTACAAGGAAGGGACGTAGAATCTCCAGAACAGACAATGGCTCAATTCTATTAATTTGCTATTGTTGGGCCAGGCACTCTAGACACGGTTTTTTGTTGTCCTTGGACGAATACGTTATGCCACCCGAGGTCGAACAGAGAGACCCCCGCTTACTTGAGCGTCACATTTTCTCGGGTCGGACGTACGGTGTGTTCTTCTCTAAAGACACATGTTTGAATTTAGTCTACTGGGTAGAATATTTCTTGTCCAGCACTGCAGCTCCACAGCGCTGGGAGCCCATCCGACATCGTATTAATGCGCGAAAGATTTAAATCAACCAATGGGGAAATATGGCGCAGTTTCGACTGTAAAGACGAGCATTGTACGCCATCTGCCACGAATCCAAGGACTGTTTTTGAAACAAGTCTTAGTTACGCCAGCGATCAACACTCAGTGGCAGGTATCCTCAGAAAATGTACGACGACCAGTTCAAGGCACTCCCCATGTTAGATATCTGCATTGAAGGCTGAAAGCGCATGTTGAAATGCACAGTTTGATTTTTTCAAAACCAAAGATGGTTGAAAGAAGATGTTAGTACCTGCACAGAGGGGCAATATGTAGGGGCTCATGATGTGTACAGAAGAGGCAGGTAGTATGAAGATTATGCATAAATAGCAGAACCCACATTTTGATCAATGGGAATGTTTATATAAACGTCAGAGTCGCGCAGGCCATTGGATAATAACTCATCTTGGTCGAAATTATCCCCCGGCAGAGTTACTTTCTGTACTCAGCGACAACGAAACCCGTGACGAATAGAGTGGGGGGAAAACACTTCAATTTCTGCCTGCAGCTATTGGAACCATTCGAGAATGGAACGACACTTGACTCTCTATTTACAACAAGAAGCGCGTGGTGCTTTGCCCCCCATTTTCTCAGCAGTTAAACCCCAAAGCTCACCAAACAAACCAATAATATCATCATTCATGAATCAAAGACTTCTTTTTTCCCCCTTTAGAAGCCAACGGGTTGTAGCCGTGGCTGATGGCGGGCTGTTGTCCTTGCCGCTATAGAGAGGAACCTAGTAGCCGCCCTCCTTGGGAGGAGGAGGGTAGTAACCGCCGTTGTTGGGAGGAGGCGGCGGGTACTTGGGAGGCGGAGGAGGCGGGGGAGGATACTTGTCGCCGCCGCCCGGGTTCTTAGGAGGAGGAGGAGGGTACTTGTCGCCGCCGCCAGGGTTCTTCGGTGGCGGGGGAGGAGGATACTTGTCGCCGCCGCCCGGGTTCTTAGGAGGAGGAGGAGGGTACTTGTCGCCGCCGCCAGGGTTCTTAGGAGGAGGAGGGGGGTAATCACCACCGCCGCCGTGCTTTGGGGGAGGAGGATATTTATCGCCACCTCCGGGGTTCTTGGGGGGCGGAGGAGGATACTTGTCGCCGCCGCCCGGGTTCTTCGGAGGCGGAGGAGGATATTTGTCGCCGCCTCCAGGGTTCTTCGGGGGCGGAGGAGGATATTTATCGCCGCCTCCGGGATTCTTGGGTGGAGGAGGGGGATATTCACCACCGCCGCCATGCTTAGGAGGTGGAGGATATTTGTCGCCGCCTCCAGGGTTCTTGGGTGGCGGAGGAGGATATTTGTCGCCGCCTCCGGGGTTCTTGGGTGGTGGGTAGTCACCACCACCGCCGTGGTGAGGAGGAGGCGGAGGGTAGGAAGGAGGAGGAGGGTAGTGAGGAGGAGGCGGCGGCGGCGGCGGATAGTAACCTCCACCGTTCTGAGGAGGAGGTGCCGGATATTTGTCCTTGTCTTTGTTGTCCACGGCACCGTCACCGGGGGTGGGCAAGGCAATGGCCGTTGCCGCGAAGATGGTGGCCACCGCGAGGAACTTCATCCTGGGCAACTGGGAGAATTGATGTAGTTTAAAGAAGCAGTAGGATCTCGACGAAAGAAGTCTCAGAGAGCTTGAGACTGAATCGAGGTGATGATCCAGATCTTCCGAGACTTCTCTACTCTGGGGACGACAATGGCTTTTATATCTGTCCGGGAACAATGAATTTTATTCACATTAGCGGTCACCGCAGTTAGCCTCATTGACTAAAATCCCACCCAGGCTATGGACTCCGCGGCATTAACGGCCATGTTGCGTCGTGACATCAAGATCATGGTGGTTCACACCACCACGTTTCCATCGAGGGGCTAACAAGCCGCTCCTGAGTGACTGCTGGGTAGTATGTGCCCGCACAGACGCTCAGCGAGCGTCCAAGAAGAGATTCCGGACTGCGGGAAAGCCACTCACCGATGAGGCGTCCGGGGGCCGCCCGGGGTATCGAAGCTGATCCATGCGGAATCCCTGTGGGCTGAACGGACCAGGAAGCTCAGCGCAAGCCTCCGGGCCGTGATGATGAGCCCTGACGATGATTCATGCGGTGCTTGGTAGCCAATGAGTCCGCCCCAGACTGGCGCTTCCGGGACAAGACTTCGATAAGCTCACGAAGGAACAAAGGAAATACGAAAGGCGGCGTCTGTGGTGCTACCCGACCATCCCGGAGCGGCACCGGCCTTGGGCCGTGAAGCATGGTCGTGCGACGCCAAAACCTGGACATTGCTGGCCAACGTGTGATGGTTTCGCCACTCCATTTGTTGGGGATCTGCTCGGACGGCTGGCGGATGCGAAGAATGCATGACAACGTGGAGCTGCGACCATCAGGCCGCAGGAAACGTAGCACACGGAACGTGGTGAAGAAACACCGATGCTTTCCTGCAAGCCGCGGACCACGCGGCACAGCAAGCCGCCCAGCCATCAATGCGACTCCCCGAGGGCCAAGACAATGTAATTCTACTACGATGTCTAAGCCTGAACTCTAAATATGACTCTATTTCTTCGCCAAGATTCCAACTGAATATTGATCGATAAGAAGATTATCAAACTGTAACTCCGGGCCTGGTGGCACCGCTTTGTTGGTGCCTACTCCTATTTTCGTCCCTGCATGATTTACGATGGATGCGGGCATGTCTGAGCGCGTGCTAAAAACAGCAGAGACATGCCGCGCCGGAGTGAACAGCGAATACCTGCATGTCGCTTAGCACCAGCATGACGGAGATATTTGTCGATCGTTGGTCTGGGGTCAAGACATGCCGCCCGCTGACACCACAACAAAAGGGGACGCGCCCAATGGCAATGCACACTGAGTGCCACCTTCAAAAATCCCCAGACTAACAAACTGACGAATTCGGCAGACGATCGCTGAGTTATTCACCGAACCGCGGACTGGCCACGCTCGACAGCTGATAGGCCGATACGGTCAAGCTATCGTGTAAGTGCCGGCGCTTCTCCGCGCGGCTGGAAGCCACCGCCCCAACGTCGCCCATCACGACATGAGAGCTATTGCTGACAACGTGACGTTCGGGTTCAGCCGAGGAGGCCCAAGGCGCAGACCAGAGCCGGAGCTCGCATTCATGCGTGCCTGCATGCAACGCCCGTTTCAGGTAACGGAAACGCCACGATCTGCAAGGAAAAAGCCAGTCGCAATCGGAGCCTCAATCGAAGCCGCACGAACGGGCAGGCTGTGCAACGGGCCGAAAGGGTACCTCGCCGCGCCGCCCGGCCGGGGCTGAGCGGTTGTCGACGGCAGGACGGTATCGCCCGTAGAACTCAGCTGTCGAGCCATCCTTGCCCATGCCCTTGCTGCCTGGGCTCCTGCCGTGCTGGCATTGACCGCCCGTCAATATTTTCAGGGATTCTGCATCCAAGCTTCGTGTTGGGCCCTTCGAGAAGATAGCACGGAAAGCTGATTGGCGAGGCGGACGGAAAGAATTGTTGGTGATGGTACAAACGGCTGAGCATTCCTTCGTATTCAGCTTCGGAAACATCAACTCCGGAGGAAAGAAGCGGCGCCCGGTGGCGAAAAAAAGACGCGAGCGTGCCGTTCAAGTAAGCCGTAGATGCATGAAAACTTGATTTCTTTCCGATCCAATTTTCCGAAGGTGGGTTCCCGCGGGAGTTGCCGAGGCATCAAGGTGGTTCGTGGGCAAGGTGTTGGGGACGCAAGGTGAGAGTGTCATCAGTTTCCAGAGTTTCTCGCTAAGCGAGGTGACAGTAAGAAACGCGGACCTTGCAGGCTCTGGGAGATCAATGAAACGGCACGCGGGTAGGCTAGCCAAAACGGCAGACCAGGAACCGGCCGGCTCTCCACATTCTGGGCCAATCTATTAATTAATTGGGCTACGGGGCCGCTGGGGCGACTAACTCGTACCGTCGTAGCTCGGGATCCGCGTGCCGCTGCATGTCTTGCATTTGATGCGACGTGTAAGTCGGCTGTCGTCTGCCACAGCGTGGGGAAGAAAAAATACGACGTGTCTCACACAACGGATCTGTACAGCGCGTGCATAACCAGAAGGCCCTTCGTTGTCCAGTGCCTCTCCCTGAGGTCAGTGGCTGGGGCTATCCCTTGGGGGCCGTCCATGCGTCGCGCACGGCGATGGCGCTCAGCCCTAGGGCCGGTGCTCATCTTGGTGGAAATTGGGCGACTCAACGCACGGCTGGTCGGGGCAACCCTCAGCTCGCCGCTCATCATACCCAGTCCGGTCGCACAAAAGAGCCTCGCCAAAGCATTGTTTACTCCTTTCTCGTATCCAACTTGGAAAAAGCAATATATTAGGCAATCATTTCCACCTGAGATGGACACCAATGCACGTCACCGCTGCCGCCGGACGGCGCAGCCTCGCCTCTCGCTCCTCGTTTTTCTCCGACTCCAAACGACAAAGGACCGGGCATCCGGTTCTGCCTCCCGACATCATCTGTCTGCTTAGCCAGCCGAGCCCCGGTCCGGACTTGGCTAGAACGGGCATCGTTAGCTCAGGGCGCGCTCTGCCGTCCCTTTAGCGGCCGTAGACTACGAGTATTAGGCCAAGCCTAGACTGCGGGTAGCCGGCACACCTACACACAGGTGTGCTGGTGGGAATACCTCCGGGCTGATCACGCTCCCCTGTCTCCTTTGGGCATGGCGGAGCCCTCGACACGAAGGCAAGGAAGGGCTGTGTTGGTATAAGACGAGGTATGCTCCCCGCCAGCCACGGACCTGTTGTCTCAGAGGTCGCCGCCACTTCCTGGGCAGAACAATCTCTGACACGACGGTCAGTTACCGCAAAAATGCTCCTCAATGCTGCTGTCGCCGTGTTGGCGCTCGGAGCGGCCCCGTTGGCGGCCGCTCAAGACCCCTACCCCATCACCGGCGTCCCTGTCGCTCGGGGCGCCCCAGTGCCGTTGAGACGGAACATCAACGACCTCCAAAACGCCGGAGGACCAGCATGGTAGGGTCACTCAAGACAGAATCGTAAGCTGCCACGACCGTCAACTGATCCGGCAATAGGGACCTCTACATTCGTGCACTCACAGCTCTGCACGCGGCCAACGAGAATGACCCTCTCTCATATTTCCAAATCGAGGGTAACTTACTCGAGAAATGGTTGCTTGATACGCATGGTTATTGACATTTGCCAGGCATTCATGGCAAGCCGTACATCCAGTGGAACAACACTGGACCCCAGCGCAGCACAGACTGGGCGGGCTACTGTCCCCACGGCGTGAGTAACTTATACATAAATTCTTCCAAACTGAGGCTGACTTGCTGCTCAGGAAGCTCTATTTGCCTCTTGGCATCGCCCATATGTACTGCTGTTCGAGGTGAGCCTCATGATTCATTTTTCTTTTTTCATTTGCCTGTGCTGATGACGGCCCAGCAAGCATTGGTCAGCCAAGCCAAGCAGATTGCATCGACATACCCTAGCAGATATAGACAGCAGTACCAGCAAGCGGCTGAAAACTTGAGAGCGCCCTTCTGGGACTGGGCAGCGGACTCAACCGTTCCGCCGGCTACCGTCCCTTCAACTATACAAGTCAACTTCCCAAATGGACAGGGTCTGCAGCGCCGCAATATCGCCAACCCATTGTACACTTTCAAGTTTCCCCAGCGGGTGATCAATGGCGAGTTTGGCAGCTTTTCATCGTTTGACTCGCAAAGGAGGACGCAGACCGTCCGGTGCCCGGCACCAGACAGTTATCCCAACTCCGCAAATGGTGACCTTGCCGGCCGTCCTTACAAACAATGGATCGTAAGTCACTCCGTCCCTGGTTGTGTCATTCAAATATGCTTACCTCCCCAGTACGACGCCTTCACCCGTGCCCAGGACTTTACCAACTTTGCTGTTACGAGCAATACCGTGGTCAGCCTTGAGCAGATTCATAACGGCATTCACTGGGACGGAGCCTGCGGTCAGCAATTTGTGTCTCCAGATCTCTCGGCATTTGACCCTCTTTTGTAAGTGGTGCACCCCGTGACGCGGCGACCTGACCGGAAACTGACAACGCGGCATCAAGCATGCTGCACCATGCCAATGTAGACAGAATGTGGGCGTACTGGCAGGCTCTGCAGCCGAACCAGGACATTTTCAACTACGCTTATCAGGGTCTATCTCGCTTCGCCACGCCTGGCGGAACCACCATTACACCCCAGTCTCCTCTGCCCCCTTTCTACGCACCGCACCGTGTGCCGCTCACGACCGTGTCTGTGCGAAACGTCAGGAACTTCGGCTACACATACGAATCGCTGGACGGCGGTAGCCAACAAGTCATGTCTTTGATCAACAATCTGTATGGTACCGGTGCCTCAGCGCGGCGTCGCCGCGATGACCAGCCACAGCAGGTTCGGCGATACTTTGCCCGAGTCCACTTGGACAAGGCCGAGGTCGAGAAGCCATGCCAAGTATCCCTGTACCTCGACGGAAAGAAGGCAGGCAGCTTGGTTGTCATGAGCCAGCCTCCGACTGGCAACCTGACGGCAGGTTTGACGCTTGATCAGGTGATCCAGCAAAATGGCATGCACACACTGTCTAAGAACGAGACGGTGGATGCCGTCAAGTCTACCCTGACCATCCAGATTGTCAAGGTACGTTACACTTTACGCTCCACTTTGGAGAGAGCAACGGGCAAGTAGCTGACTCGACCAAATTACCAGGGCGACGGTAGTGTCATTGACCACACAAAGGTGCCTAGTCTCAAAGTCTCCTTGGAGGATGTTTTGGTCACGAAGCCTGAGGCCGACGACCAATTCCCCAAGTTTGAAAACTCGACAGTGCACCCTGTGATAAAAAACCAGAAAAACTGAGTAAAAACCCCAGTGTCAAAGTTCGCATATAGACTGGAAAATATTATTATTCTTATTTTATGCCCGGCAGAGGATCATCTCCCGAGATTTGAGTCATCGGGATTACAGAGCGCGAGGCGATGTATCATCGTTGATTGAATTGGTTCATAGTCTATGTTGAACAATGCTATTTCTTTAAGATCAGTGCAAACTGTATGAATACTACGTAAAATCTCCCTTTCCAATATTAAAGGCTTTCGGGCGCGTACACTAACGAGGCCTGCCTTCATTCAGTGTAGCGCTTACCATTCTTATTTGCCTCTAGCACCTTTTGCAATTCCTCCTCTGTCAAAGCATGAAACGCCCCAATCACTTCCTGATCTCTTTCATTCTTCCGACCCTTTCCAACGTTCCCCAAGCTGACTTTGCCCATTCATCCTTCACCGTTGATTCCCCCGCTAGTTGCTGAGCGTAGAAGCACCTGATGCACCTAGAGCCGCGAGGTCATGCAGCACAGGGTTGCGGAAGATGTCTCTCACGGTGAGCAAAAGGCCATTTTGACGCGCCATGCCAACGAGACGCATGGCGCCGATGGAGTCTCCGCCGATCCGGAAGAAGCTGTCATCGATGCTGATGTTGTCAGCGTCAATGCGAAGAACCTCCGCCCACAAGCTCTGCATTAGCCTCTCCGTATCTGACTGTGGCGCTCGCCGATCGCCCTCTGATCGGCTCAGCGCCGCAATATCCCTTGCGGTGAGAGAGGACCCCAGAGTGCGGAGACTGCGACGATCTACCTTTCCAGTAGCCATCATCGGGATCGTCTGGATCGGTATGTACACCGATGGAATCATGAACGGGGGCAATGCTTCGGCCAGCCGCTCGATGACTCCCGATGTTGCTTGTCGCACCGCACTGCTGTGTTCTTCCTCGTCCGTTATTCCATCGATGGCCACGAAGGCTACCAGAATGATGCTGCCACCGTCGCGCGGTTTGACTGTCTCAGCCACCACCTGCACATTTGCTACACTTTCCCCTGCTTCTATGGCTTGCTGCACATAGTGCTCAACCTCGCCTAACTCAACTCGTTGGCCGCGGATCTTGACCTGCGTGTCTTTGCGGCCGACAAAAAGCAAAGATCCGTCTTGCCTGTACTGGACAAGATCGCCAGTGCGGTACACTCTTCCGGTGCGCCCGGGTCGTCCCCCGGGAACACCGCGAAGGAGCCATGAAGGATCTTGGATGAACGCTGCTGCGGTCTTGGCGGGATCATTGAGATATCCCTTGCCAACAAGCGGTCCTTCGAGCCACAGCTCGCCAACGGCGCCAATTGCTGCCAGCGCACTGGGATTGTCGGGCTCCACTACCCATGTACACAATCCAGCTCCGCGGCCGAGCCCGCCGTCGCGAATGTCCGACAGGCCCAGGATGGTGCTCGTTGGTGTGCATTCCGCGGGGCCGTATGCGCTGTTGACCTGTGTCTTCTCGCCAGCCAAGTGGACGTCACTTGGGAGGACGACTTCACCTCCCAGCATCATGGTGGTCAGATTCTTGAGGCCTGTCTTGGGCTCGATGTGACGGGCCACTGAAGGTGTGAAGTCCGAGAGCGTGACTCTGTACTTGTCGAGGCACCCAGAAATGTTGTCCTCACGCTCAGCTGCCGACGCAATGCACAAGCAGCCGCCTGCTGTCAGCGTGTTCAGCAGGTTAGACCAGGCAACATCGAATGCGTAGGAGGAAAAGTCGAACACCCGAGATGTCTTGGTGAAGCCCAGAGTGTCTCGCTGGTAGGCAATGGCGCTGCAAAAGTTCCCATGTGTGATCATGGCGCCTTTGGGTACGCCGGTACTTCCCGAAGTGAAGATGACATACAAAATATCTGAAGGGCCAACAAACGGTAGCTGGAAAGGCTGAGCAGAGGCCGATGCGAAGAGTTGGTTATGGCCCACAACAACGACATCATCAGCTCCAAGTCGGCGTACCAGGACCTCGTTTGCCACAGATGACAAGATGACTGTCGCCTTGACTTGCATCGTGATTGCTCGCAGTCGCTCTTCTGGTTGCGTTGCAGTGTCAACTGCCACAGAAGCAGCGCCGGTCTTCATCACAGCCAGAGCGGCAACGGGCATCCACATGGACTTCTCGAAGCAGAGGGGCACGATGCTCCCGGGCCCAACACCCTTACCAGCCAATTGATGGGCTAGGGTTGTGGACAGTTCGTCCAGTTGCTTGTACGTCAAGTTCCCGTCCCAGGAGTTCACGGCCGGCGCATTCGGCTGCTCGATGACGCATTGTGTAATCAAGTCGTGCACGCAGCCATGGACTGGCTCCGGGACAATAGCATTCCACGTCCAAATGTCGTGGAGATCAGGTTGACTGACCACAGAGACATCCCGGAGCCGCTTTTGTCCCAAACCCAGGTCAAACAGCTGGCGTAGAACGTGCTCGAACTGATGCCCGACACGTGCGACGTGCAGCTCAGGAATGACGCGAGAGTCAAACTTGAAGCAGAAGTTGACACCGTTGGACTGCAGCTGACAGTCAATGACCATGGCGTACGTGTCATAACTTTGCTGCTCCTCCTCCCCGTTCTCGCCAACAATGACGTACTGATCTCCCCCAGACTCGCTGCCTGACTGGGCCACGATGTGCAGCAGAGTTTGGAAGTCACAGCCCAAGGCAGCCTCGTCGCTCAAACGGCGGATTCGTCGAATGCCAGTGCGCTCGAATGGAGCCATCTCGGCAGCTTGAAGTTGGACATCCTGGATGAGTTTGTTGGTGCTGCCATCCCAGTCCAAGACAACACGAACAGGGACGACAGCCTGACCGTCCTTGACCGTGGCGCCGAAGAGAGCTTCGTTGGAACCAATGCTGCGAGCCGCGACGATGGACCATCCGGCCCTGATCATTGTTGCTGCCGTGGTCCCGCTGTTCGCCCACTGCAACCCACGCACGCTAAGTTGCACTTCACCATCAGGGCGGGGATGGCTTGTGGCTGTTGTCAGTGATGGGAAATGAGCTCCCTGGACGCCGGCGAACTGGCTTCGCCAAAAGCTTGTGGTCGAAGCCTCGTCAGCGCCAACGACGTACTTGAAGAATCCACTGAAAAGAGATTCATTCTCCAAGTCAAGCCCTCCCAAGTGAGCATCGGTGGCCAGGAGGTAGGTAATTGCCTTGGTTAGGACGTCGCATGCCTCCTGAGCCACTTGACGACTGACGTATGGCTCTCTGTATTCCAGCACAATGTCCATGTTCTCGCCACTAACATTGGCACTAAGCCCCAAGTCGTACTAAACTGTGTTAGTCTTCTGCCCGATTGAATCGCTCAACACTGTATTACATACCTCATGAGGGTCTTCACCATTGTGGGACTCCAGTGCAAGACTTCTCGTTCCTTCACTTTTCCAAGTCCATGCTTCCCGAATCGACAAGGCCGTGTTGAAGAGTCGCCGTCCTGAGAGACCAAGTTGATGCTGGATTTCTGCCAATGAGGCGTGCTGCATACTCAGATGCTCTATCGACTTCTGCGACGTCATCTCAAGCACCTCTCTCGCTGACGCCTGTAGATTCACGCGGCCAATAAGCAAATTGGCCAGTGGACCAACCATGTTGTCAACGCCATCCACTGGCGAGTCTCTTCCGGAAGCCAGGTATCCGAAACACACATCATTCATACCGGTGAACTGCGAGAGAACCATGGCCCAGGCAACTTGAATGAAGACTGAGCGGGTGATACCCATATCCTTGCAGAAACCCACGACACCCGCAATCAAGTTCGAGGGGATGGAGACGTCGCTGTGATCGTCGCTCTCCAATTCCCCGGGCGGTGCACGAGATGCAGGAAACTCGCATGGCTGCACGCCGCCTAGCTGCTTTGTCCATGACGCGATCCTCTGGGCTCTCGGTATATCATTAATGTAGCGGATCATCTCGCCAAAAGGTGGGGCTGCAACCAACTCGCAGCCATCATATGCCGAAAGGAGGTCTGACGCCAGGACGGCAATGGAGGTCGCATCAATAAGCGTATGGCTGATGTCCAGCCTGCAAGCAACCTCACCAGTCTGAGACTGGCAAATCGTAAAAGCATGCTCAGGCTCCTTGGCTGCAAACGTTGGTCGTTCTAGAGCACTTAAGACGTCGGATGGACTGTTCGTATCCGTCATAATATGCGTTATGCGGATATTAGACCCGGGGACGACTATCTGGATGTAGCCATTGCCCTCAGGATGTAGCGTAAACACGGTGGACATTATAGTATGCCGACGAACCACCGCCTTCCAAGCCTCTTCCAGGCGATGGGGTGAGATAGCAGCGGCAGACGCGTGACCTGGAACGCACTGCCAGATTGAATAAGTGGCATAAGAGGCGGCACCTTTTTCGGAGCTCAGCAAGATGCCTTCTTGCAGCGGCGAGCAGGGATAAATGTCAGCGATATCGTCCGTCTTGATTCCCATGCTGGGAAGCTGCTCCTTTAGCAACGTGTCCAAGCCTTGGTACGATAGCGGAAGGAGAGGCAGGTCGCTCAGCGTGAAGCCGACAGGCGCCTGAGAGAGGTCTTGAGTGACAGACTTAACAGCTCGGGCAAAAGCTTCGGTCCATTCTCTCAAGCGATTCTGGTGACTCATTTTCTTGTGGAACTGAAAAGTCACAGCGAGCATGTCCTCCTCCACATCGGCGTTGATCTCGATCATGGTGAATCGTCGCGCCGACTCCGAGACCTCGACGATGTCGTTGTCTCCCTCACCCATGTGCTCCGGTCTCTTGAACAGGCCCTCGTCGCTTTCAAGCTGTTGGAATCTTCCTGTAAAGTTGAGCATCATCTCGGCGACGTCGTGGCCCTGGAAGGCTTCCCGGCCAGATTCGCTATGATATCGGCAGGCAAAATATGGCTGTCCTTTGCCTGGTACCTTTCGCCTCGTGTCTTTGGCAAGTCTGATGGCGTCAACTACGGAATTCTGAAGCGTGATGGTCACCGGAACGGGATGCGTAGTTGTGAACCAGCCGACGGTACCTGACACATCCAGTGGCAAGTCATCTGACTGAGCCCTGCCGTGGCCTTCAATCCAGACAATGGGCACGGGCCGCTCCGGGAAGGTTTGGAGAAACGAGTAAGCCATGGCACCGACGAGAATGTCAATCGGCTCGGTCCGCAGGCTCTCGTTGCTGTCTCCAAACAGGGCATTGCTGACATTGAGGTCAAAGACCTCAGTGTAGGCTTCGCAGTTGTCGAATGTGTTTTCAGTCAAAGGCA
The DNA here is from genome assembly GCA_024340795.1 of Tolypocladium amazonense. NCBI lineage: Eukaryota > Fungi > Ascomycota > Sordariomycetes > Hypocreales > Ophiocordycipitaceae > Tolypocladium > Tolypocladium amazonense. The sequence continues at coordinate 154,428 of JALHCE010000050.1, read as the reverse complement.
TACCCCAGAAACTCAGCTGCGGCTCCGGAAGTGGGAAGGGGAGAACCGAGAGAGGCGAGGCGTTTCGGCTTGTCTTGGCTTGCCGCTTGACCCACGTGCGGAAGGATGTCGTCTTTTGCGAACGTAACTCGCCGAACTTGACGTACTCCTCGATGTCGTTCCATATGACACGCCATGACACTAGATCGACGACCAAGTGATGGCTTGAGAGTACGAGGATTTGACTTTCCTCACCAGGAACTTGGAAGACGTCACATGCAAAAACCGGGCCCTGGCGGATGTCCAAGTGCTCTTGTCGCCATTGTCCAGACACGGCAATCTCAGATCGGTCCGTCACGGAGTTCTCGGAGAAGCCGTACGACTGCTCATCGTCGCTAGCAACAGTCTGTTTCCAGTAACCACTTTGAGAGTCCTTCTGGAACCGAGCGCGCAGCATTGCGTGACGGCTGACGAGTGCCTTAATTGCCGCGCTGAGCGTGGCAATTGGCACTGTCTGAGTCAATTCGAGGATGAAACTCTGATTGAAATGGTCAAGGCCGTCAGGATAGGCGTCGAAGAACATATGCTGAATTGGCGAGAGGTCAAAAGCTTCCGCCGTCTCCTCTTCGTCCTTTTGTGACTCGTCTTCTGCGGAGTTCTCATGACGGGAGATGATGCGGCACCGTGCCGCAAGTTTCCGAATTGTTCCCGCTTGAAGTAGCTCGCTCACGGTGAACGCGATGTTGTGAAGTCGGCACTGAGATACCACTTGCATGGCCGTGATGGAATCACCACCCAGCCGAGTGAATGCTTTCGTGACAGACGCCTCTTGGGCGGACAGATTGAGAACAGACATCCACACCTGCTGGAGGATCTTCTCCATCTCCGTCAATGACTCCTCGGGCTCATTCTTGTCAGAAGTATTGCGGTACTGCAACCACACAGACTCGCCGACAGAGCGTAGCTGCCGACGATCAGTCTTCCCTGTAGTCGTGATTGGGACCTTTTGCAGGGGGATGTATGCTGCCGGCACCATGTAAACCGGCACCGAGTCTGCCAGGCGATCTGCCAATCCCGAAGTTGCCTGCCGGACAGCAGTCGTGTGCAATTCTTCCGTTATCTCACCCTCTGCGGTTAGTTCAAGAGTAATGAACGCCACAAGCACGATCGTATTCGTCCCCTTTGGCTGGATCGTCTCAGCGATGACCTGCGCGCCGGTCACATTGCTGTTCGCCGATATCTCCAGGGCTTGCTGAACATGATGCTCGACCTCTCCGAGTTCAACACGCTGGCCTCGAATCTTGACCTGTGTATCTTTGCGCCCAATAAAGACGAGTGTTCCATCTCTATTGTACCGCACTAGGTCACCAGTGCGATAAACTCGTCCTTCGCGGCCGGGCCTTTCGGCACTTCCGCGCAGCAACCAAGCGGGATTTTCGACAAAGGCCTTTGCGGTTTTCTCAGGATCGTTGAGGTAGCCTTGACCGACAAGAGGCCCCTCAAGCCACAGCTCGCCGATTGCTCCAGGGGCTGCCAGCAAGTCCGAGTTTTCGGGATCGACAACCCAAGTGCAGGCGCCGGCACCACGGCCGATGCAAATGTCATTTGCCTTGATCTCAGCAAATGTAGCAGTAGGGGTGCACTCTGCAGGACCGTAGACATTGATGATCTGAGTCTTTTCTCCGGCCAGGTACGCATCGCCCGGTACAACGGCTTCGCCTCCCAGAATTAGAGTGGACAGTCTCGAAAGCGCACTCGGGCCAAGGAATCGCGCAACCGAAGGGGTAAAGTCCACAGTCGTAACCTTGTATTTTTCCAGACAACCAGCCAGATCGTTCTCACGCTCACTTGCGGAAGGGATGCAGAGGCAGCCGCCGATGGTAAGTGCGTGAAGCAAATTGCACCAAGCAGCGTCGAAGGCGTAGGACGAGAAATCAAACACTCGGGAGGTGTGAGAGAACCCCAAAGCCTCTTGCTGATAGGTAATGGCACTGCAGAAGTTCCGATGCGAGACTGTTGCTCCTTTTGGAGTTCCAGTGCTACCGGAGGTGAAGACAACGTAAAGAAGATCCGACGGGCTGACCGCTGGCAGGCTTGTCACAGAAACGAAGCTCTTCTGATTGGGCCCGACAGCCACCACCTCCACGTCTGTCGCACTGAGACGTTTGGCTAGACTCTCATTTTTCACCGATGACAGGGCCACTGGAGAAGTAGCCTGGGATGCAATGGCACGGAGCCTCTCCTCCGGCTGTTTTGTGTCTATGGCCACCGACGCTCCGCCAGCCTTCATGACAGCGAGCGCCGCGACCGGCATCCACATAGACTTCTCGAAGAACAAGGGAACAATGGTTCCTGCGACCCGTGAACTGGCAAGTCGACGAGCCAAGGCAGTCGAAAGATCATCGAGTTGTCCATACGTCAACTCGCCGTCCCACGCGCAGACGGCTGGGGCCAGGGGACGCTCACAAACTCGCTGCGAAATCAGCTCGTGTGCGCACATCTCCGTAGCCTCGGGTACCACTGCATTCCAGGTCCAGATATCTTCGACTCCGAAATGGTGCTGGCTCAAGCCGGTCACGACTTCAAGCTTCTCTTTGCGACGTTTTGCGTCGGACAACTTCCGCAAAACATCTTGCAGCTTCTGGGAAATTTGCTCAACCTGGTCTTGGCCGATGATGGTAGAATCAAAGCTGATGCGCAGGTCGATACCCTTTGGCTGGAGATGGCCTTCAACCATCATAGCGTACGTGCTGAAGTCCTGCCATTGACTTGCGCTGTGGTCATCGCCAGCTTCACTTAGGAAGGGCCTGCCGATCAGGTCGCCGTCCTGGTCCGCCGGCTGAATCACGAGAAGCGTTTGAAAGTTGCATCCTAGAGCAGCCTCTTCGCTGACTCGGCGGATTCGCTGAAGACCTGTCTGCTCGAAAGGAATCATCTCCGAAGCCTGGCTCTGCACCGCATCCAGCAGGGTCTTTGCACTGGCATTCCAGTCGACATTGACTCGAACTGGAACCGTGGCAATTGCCGGACCGACCACGTGCTCAATGCCATCAACAGGGGCCTGACGACCAGTGACTGTTACTCCGAAAAGCGCTTCCGTGGCGCCAGCGCTATGTGCCATGACAACCGACAATGCAGCTCTAATTATTGTCGCCGCAGTAAAGTCACCATGGCCCAAGTTCAGGTCCGAGACGGTGAAACTCAGCTGCTTATCTGGCCGAGGGTGGTACGCCGCCTTTGGCGAAGGGAAGTGGGAGCCCTTCGTATTGGCGAATTGAGACTGCCAGAAAGCCCTAGTCGTTGCCTCGTCTTGCTCCAGGATGTACTTGACGAAAGATGCCATGGAGTGCAGAGGCTGGCTGAATTCGTTGTAGTAGGCGTGCTCGGCTTCTTTCAAGAGAAGCGGCAGCGACCATCCATCGTAAAGAGCGTGGTGTATCTCCCATAGCAAGCGGTAAGGTTTCCCTTCACTGGCTGGCAGAAGAGCAAATCTCGTGAGAGGTGTGCCAAGGCTCATCAACTGTCCACTGCTCGTCTGTTGCTGCTCGTAATGGTCAAGGTCCGTGCTCGTTGTCCACTGCACGCCCTCTTCCAAAACAACTTGCACAATGCCATGTCGAGGGAGACTGACGATGCGTGTTCTCAAGATGGGATTCAGAGCCACAACTTGATCCCAAGCGCGGCGCAGCCTCTTGATGTCAATACCTTCTCCAATTTCAAACACATTCTTTGCCACGTAGTCGCCAGGCCGCTTTGCCGTTAAAGCCAGCAGACCTTGCTGAAGTGGCGTGCAGGGGAAAATGTCAACAACTTGCGACTCTTTGACGCGGCAAAGGCGAGAAGCCTGGGTACGCACTTCCCCTTCATCAAAGGGAGCATTCAACAGAGAGAAGGGAAGCGTAGCTTCTGGCGTGGGCGGCGTCAAATTCAAGCTTGCAAAAACAGAGAGGTCGTTTAAAACTGGATGACGGAAGACGTCCCCGGCAGAAAAGGAAATGCCCTTCTCGTGCGCTATTCTGCTGAGTTTCAGAGCTGTAGAGACATCTCCGCCAAGGCTGAAGAAATCGTCATCAACAGCGATGCTGTCCGGGCTAAGGTGAAGGACCTGTGCCCACAGGGTCTGCAAAAGCCTTTCAGTGTCTGACTTTGGCGACCTTCGGGTACGTCCCGCGAGGCTTCGGATTTCTTGAACCGAGAGTGAAGCCCCCATCTTGCGGAGGCAGTACCGATCTATCATTCCGGTAGTCGTCACGGGTACTTCCGGAATAGGTATGTATGCCGTTGGAAGCATATACGATGGCAAGACCTTTGCCAGGCGTTCTGCTACTCCAGCAGTGATCCTATGCGCAGCGTTGCGGTACTCTTCCTCTGTCAACCCAAGTGGGCTGTCAAAAGACACGAAAGCCACGAGGGCTGCATCATCGGCCCCTTGCGGTTGGATGATGTCTGCAATCAACTGTAGGCCCTCTATGCCCTCTTGGACCACCACGACAGCTTGACGAAGATGATGCTCTACATCGCCAAGTTCGATGTGCTGGCCTTGGACTTTGGGCTGCTCCGCGCGTCCAACAAAGACCAGCTTTGCGTCTTGTCTATACCGAACGAGGTCTCCCGTACGGAAGACTCGTCCGCGACGGCCAGGCCATGTCAGAGAACCACGGAGCAACCAAGCCGGGTCTTGCAGAAAAGATGTAGCTGTAGTGGAGTCGTCGAGGTATCCCTGGCCGATGAGTGGTCCTTCGAGCCATAGCTCACCAACGGCGCCAAAAGGTGCCAAGGAGTCTGGGTTATTGATGTCCACCACCCAGGCACATATTCCCAGTGCGGGCTCGACAATGGTGTCTTGCGTGACATACCCATTCTTTTTGCTTCCAATCTCTGCGTGACCGTTTGCTCCGCGGCCGTTCAGTCCGTAACCGTTGATTCCGTTGCCGTGACCGTTTTCTAGGCGACCATTTGACTCCTTTCCATTTGTCAAATGTCCATTTGCTACATTGTCGCTCGGGATCCCAAGTGTAGCAAGTGAGGAAATCGGAGCCAGAGAAGCGACCTCTGATGACCCGTACACGTGCAGGATAGCAGTCTCCTTTCCTAGGCCGTCCACGGTCAAAAGATGCAGTGTCGTGCGTTCCCCGACGTAGTTGAGTTGACAGAAACCAGGGAACTTGGAATAATCCAAAGTCTCCGCAACAGTCGGAGTGAGAAGAGCGTAATTTGCACGCAAATCAGTTATGGAGCCTTCGATGTTGTCTCGTCGGTCTGACTCCGAAGGTATACAAAGGCAGCCCCCGGAAGTCAGTGTGAAAAGCAGATTGTACCAAGAGATGTGAGAAGAGTACGACGCGTGGTCGAACACTCTAGAGCTGGTGGTGAATCCGAGCGTTTTTTGTTGGTAAGCGATCGCGCTGCTGAAATTCCGATGCGCAATAACAGCTCCTTTTGGCACGCCGGTGGAATTACCTGAGGTGAAGGATACACAGAGCGCATCGCCAGGAGTTACCACCGGCAGCTCACGACATAGCCTTGAGCTAGTCGTTGAGCTTTCGACCGACTCGCGGTCCACAATGATGACCTCGCCTGCTCCAAGCTGTCTTGCCAGTGCCTCATTGACTGGTGATGCAAGGAAAATTGGTGCTGAGGTCTGACTTGTCATGAGAAAGAGTTCGTCCATCGGCTGCATTACATCTAAAAGAAGAGATGCCCCGCCCGCTTTCATGACACCGAGAATGGCGACCGGCGCCATCAGTGACTTTTCGAAACATAAAACTGCTGTAGTCCCTGGCTTCACGCCAAGGTCAAACAGCTGATGTGACAGTTTGCTTGACAAGTGGTCGAGTTGTTTGTATGTCAAGTCGCCATCCCAAGAGTAGATGGCTGTGGCAGAGGGGTGCTGCCAGACGCTTCTCTTGATTAAGCTGTGCACACATGCTTCCACGGGCTCCGGCACTGTCGAGTTGACAGCCCAGACATCGTCGAGAGTGTATTGATTTGCATCTTCCGTCTTTGTGGCTTCGTGGGTGACACTCCACGTGCCATTGGACGCTTGGGGATGTTGATATCTCATGTTGTATGTTGTCCCACGTGTTTTCTCTCGACCTGCCTGATTGATGTTAACGCCTTACTTCACCGAGGATATGATATCTTCATAAGACACACCTGAAGTTGAGTCGTGTTGAAGGGATTTTAAAGAAATGGGAGGCTGTGCAAAGGGGCGAGGGTACCACTGAGACAGTTGGGCGTCAAGAAGTAATAGTTCACAGCTGGAGAGGCATAGGCCCTACGGGAGAAACACTCGACGACACGTTTTCTTATGTTAATACATATGCCCCTGGCGTGCCACCTATCCCACGGACTCGGGCACGGGATATACGAGACATAATGCTACGCGCGCGCGTGCACGTGTTTCCTGCATATGTTACGTGCCCTGCACAAATTCAGACATGCCGTCAGCGCCATGGGTTACAGGCAGAGGAATCACGCCATCAGCTCGCACATGGAGGCCTAAAGCCTAAAGCTTAGGTCACTGATACTACCTCGAATCTATTCCCTAACGAAGAACCGTTAGAAGGACACTTGCCCTGGTCTTACTAAGTATGCCGTTGACCAGAAGTTGACAGCTGCAAGAACGAATCCGGAAGGTGTCGTCGTAACGATCTCAGCGGACTGTGGCAATATTTAGCAACTCCCGCCTACCGGGTCCTCAACTATGCTAGGCAAATTACCAATGATTATTCACGTCATATGCAGGCAATCTCATGTCATCGAAGAATCGAAACAGTGTCTAAATACTGTGCAAATGTATGTAAGATTCCTATGTGTGGCACGATACGGCTGAAGCCTGTCTGTATTCGGGTTTTCATGCTAACCCCGCAACCGCTCCGAAGGGAGGGAGCTGCTTTGTGGTTACCAGATGGGACGCCGGCAGCAAACATGGGCGAGCGGTTGCATAATGCACCAGCGGTCAGGGGGAGCAAGGGACTCCTTCTCTAACTCAAACAGCCTTCATCTGGCCACTTATGTACGTGGTGTCTAGAACGTAGAACCATCCACAAAAGCAATATGACTTGGCCAGTGCCGGCGGTGCCGGCTCGGCGGTGATTGGCGAGATAATTCCCACAATGAGAATGTGAGGAGCCACTCCTCCGTACGGGCGTCATCGATGGACGGAGCGAGCGATGACGGCTTTTACTTGTAATGAAGCGTCCGGAAAGAGGTCGCCGAGACTGTCCAACATCTACCGGAGCCGATCTAACCGTCGTGGCCACTCAGCCCGCCACAAGCCGAATTGCCGGGTAACAAGCATTGACTAGCGATGCTTAATTTCTCTCCTGACCTAGGCTTGCAGAACCCATAGTGTCGGCAGCAACTCGGTGCCAATCAGCCATGTGTTTGCGCCCGTGGCTGAGAAGCCAAGATGGATTAACCACACAAAGGGTGTCCTCGCAAGCTTTGGTGCCTGGGCGGCGGGCACGAAGGATCGGGTCCGGCTCGGACGGGCGTAGTCCCACGGCACCATCCGCTCCGCAATGCCCTTTGGGCCGGCCTGGCCTGGGCTGAAATGATGAATAGGCGTGGAAAAGGGGGGTGGATGTACATGTAGGGCTGGGGCCTGCATCCACCAGGTTGCAGTTGCCCATGTGGAGCCGCCCAGGGTGAGAAGCTGCCATCTGAAGTCGACGAAGAAAAGAAACGGTTGGACAGCCACTCATAAGCATATTGAGGGAGCGGAGCAGCCGCTGTTTCACCCCCACCTCCCCGGCCCGACATCGAACGAACGATCTTTCCGTGCGGGGGATTCGGGGAGGGTTGGGTTAATCGTTTAGCGTACCATGTTATTTATGCGACGACATTGAGGTAGCGTTCACGTTGCAAGACCCTGCCCGAAGCTTTCCAGATGCCGTTCGATCCTGCAGGTGGCTTGGATTCGGGTTTGGGACAGGCCGAAAAGGGCTGTTTAAAACATTGCGTGCCGAATCCGACGGCGTTGGCAGGGCCAAGACTTTCGGGAGTATATTCACGTTGCTCTAGTACAACCCCGGATATCTCGGGTGTCTGTGCGTGCTCTCAAGTGGCCGTTTCTCATCCGGTTTACCGTCTGGGGCTCCAGTTTGACGTCGTTTGTGGAATGTGTCGCGCATGTCGAGCTTGGCAGCGCAGCCCGTACAACGGGCATCAAATGCGGTGATACATCATTGATGTAGGAGGCCCCCTTTAGACCGGTGAAGTGTCAAAGGAGCGCGCTCCCTGACGGTCGCCGGCACGTCAGCGATCTTGAATGACATTTGGACTTTACGTAAAGCTCTCAGGTGGTTTGCTCTCGGCGTATTGATATGCGGTCCCGAGGGGCGACTTCGGCCATCTCTCGAGCCCGATCTCATGAAAAATTAGGCGCCCGTATTCTCTCCAACGGCAGCGCGCAAAATCCGCCAGTTCGATCGCCCCTTCGGCGTTACATTGCCAAGCTTTTTTCCCTCGCGGGTCAGCCCCAACGCATTAGCAGCACCTGCTCGCCCCGCCGTCCGCCATCATCCCGAAGTTGCCGCTTTACCGCGTCTTGGCGGCGTCGGGAAGGGAAGCCGTCGGCGCTAAAGCGCGCCACGACCAGTTAAGCATCGGGCGTTGCGGTCCAGCCGGGGCGAGGCGGCCATTCGCGGCATGCCGTTGAAGACCAAGTAGGTAGGTGACGGTGGGTCAACAAGGGGTTGAAGTCTGCATGCTTCTTACATGCCTCGGACGCGAAGATCCAGAAGGATTCGGCCGGCTTGGGAAATTTGCCCACCATATGCCAAATAACCTCATCGTCCCAGTTACCTGCATAAGTTCGGCTTTACTCTGCATCAGCGCGGCACCGAAGCTGATGGCTATTATCTGTCAAGTGATCAAAAACTGCCATAAGACATACATACTCGTGTCTTACAAACACCCACCCCACCACTCCGAAAAAAGCAGTGCCGGGTATTGATCAAAGCAGACGCAGAGCGCTCAACTCAGACCACATGTACTTGTGATTGTGTGGCCTTAGCCTAGAAATTGAGGTATGCGCGCATATGCACAGAGAGCTGCAGGTGGTATGAATCAACGCCGCGGAATAAGACTGCATTGGACCGAACATCTCTAAATTTATACGCCGCTTCAACAGGTAAGCTGAATCAGCCGCAGCTGAATGGGCCCTTCGCGCTCTAGATTGAACAGTTCAGCGCATGTACGGAGTAGCTGTCGAGGGAGAAGTCCGTTTGACCCCGGTTCTATTGATCCTTGGGTCAAGTCCCGTCGCACGGTACGTCTGCACTGTACGCATAAAAAGACGAATTTTAATGCGACCTGCCTTGTGGGCGAATAGCTCAGGAGAAACATGTTTCGGTGTGGGCGGTCTCTGGTTATGCTGTTTCGTTCGCCGGGTCCATGTCTTGATTCCGGCAGGCACTTCCACTAACAGTGTGCCTGGATTTCGGTTCGGCATCGCGCAGGCCGCAAAGGTTGTATTGTTTTCCGCCTTGACATCTTGGCATCCTTTCAAATCGTATGTGGCCACACGCCCGCATTGCTGTCCCCTCTCGCTTTCAATGTTGCCTCCTGCCACTCCTCTGCTTGTTGGGAATTCGTTGAGGCCAGCTCAGCCCGCCGTCCAGCTCTCCAGCCATGTCTCCTCCCGTCGCTCTGTGCTCCATCGCCGTTCAGGACGTCTTCGGCCCAACGGTTGCCGACTCCTGCCTCGATGGGTTTGACTTCACACTTCTCTTCGAGGAAGGAATCCTAACAATACTGCCGCTTGGACTCGCGAGTACGTTTTTCTTGACCATTGAATTTGCATGTATCATTCGTTAATTTGTAATAGTTTTTTGGGCTGTCCTCAGGGTCTTGGTTCTTCGAAATGAAGCCGCTAAAGCGCGGGCATCGTGGCTATTGGCACTGAAACTGGTAATTGGCTCTTTTCCATCTACTACGTTGCTCTCGAATGCGTCCGTAAATGCTAATCCGTATGCGTCAAGTCCCTCTTCGCCACGTATGTAATTCTTCAGGTTGCCTTGCTAGTCCTGTGGGTTACCCGTGGCGTGCCAACGACCAGACTCACCATTGCATGTATTTCAGTGACGATAGCAGGCTACCTTGTTCTCTCAGCCGTGTCGTTCCTGGAGCATCTGCGATCTGTTCGCCCCTCTTCATTGCTTTCGGTCTATCTGGGCATATCCATCCTGCTAGAAATCGCTCGCGTTCGAACACTTTTCTTTCTTCCAGAGAGCCGGGTTGTGGCCTCAGTCTTACTCGCGAGCTTCTGTGTCAAAATTCCGCTTTTTGCTCTAGAAATTACCGCAAAGCGTCATCTTCTCCTCCCCGGGTGGCAAAATGAGTCCCCTGAGGCTACAAGCGGTGTTATTAACAGGGCTTTGTTCATTTGGGTGAACGACATTTTCACCAGAGGCTTCAAGACACTGTTGACCGTCAACACTCTGACGCCTCTCGATGCTGAGATCCTCTCTGCCTCAAGGCCAGTTACGCTCATTGAGCGCTGGGAGAAAAGTGAACATCACCCGTTCATGTTATTCAATGTTTCCTAAGCTAATTTACTTGGCAGCAAACAAGTCGAGTGAGCATGCGCTTCTCTGGACCTTCTTGGTACACTACAAATGGAGCATTTTGGTAGGCGTTTTGCCGCGACTGGCCTACTCTGGTTTCAGCTTCTCACAGCCGTTTCTCGTTCAACGGGTTCTCGACTATATAGATGAGGATCCAAAGTTGAACACTGACAATACTGCGTACGGATTGATAGGCGCTTACGCCATCGTTTACTTTGGACTTTCAGTACGTTCGCATCCCGTCGCATTTGACCTGCTTAAGCTAACTACTTTGCGTTCAGTTATCTTATGCTGTGTACCAACACAAAACGTATCGGCTGCTCACGTTATTCCGCGGTAGCCTGATTACCATGATTTTCGGCAAAACCCTCCGCATTGACTCATCCGTAATTGCAGATGCAGAAGCAATCACCTTAATGAGCGCCGACATTGACCGAATTGGGTCCAGTATGCCTATAATTCACGAGATGTATGCCAGTTTCATTGAAGCTGCATTGGCTCTTTGGCTCCTGTATAGACTTCTCGGGGTGGCTATTGTCGCTCCAATTGGCTGGATCATTGGTACGTAGTGGCTGGTCTCATCTGAGGTTTCAAATTCACGTCGCAGATAATAACCGTTTCTAGTTTGTCTGATACTCGGATTACCTCTTGCAAAAGCGGCAGGAAATGCTCAAACTCCATGGCTCGAAGCTATAGAGGACCGGCTCGAGGCGACCGCCAAAGCACTTGGCTCAATGAAGGCCATAAAGATGACTGGGTTGGCAGACATGGTGTCATCTAAAATTGCAAACCTCCGATTGGCGGAAATTCGCGCGTCTCGACGGCATCGAGTTTTGAACATCTTTGTATTCATTGCATGTAAGTGCAGGAGGCATTGATTAGGGACACGCTTGATTTGCTCTGCTAACGTGGGACCAATTAGACTTTGCATCTTCTGCCTTGGCACCAGTCTGGGGTTACTTGGTGTACATCCTTCTTGCCAAAGCTAATAACTCGGGAACCTTGACCGAAGGTGTTGCATTTGCTGCGCTGAGCTTATTCGAACTGCTCAATCAACCAATGACGTACGCCATCAATGGTCTTGAGCAAATTCAAACCGTCATCAACTCGTTTCGTCGCATTCAAGAGTATCTGATGTCCAAAGAGCGAGAGGACTACAGAACTATCCCGTTGAGCGAGAAGCTCCCATCCGATGTTACTCTGAATGAAGGAGACGAAAAGCCCCTCAAAAGCTTTCCGAGTTCCGACTGTGCAAGTTCCAAGTTTATTGCCATGGCTAAGGAGGCATCCGCCAGCTACTCACAGGAAGAGGATCCTGTTCTGAGGAAACTAAACTTTGAAATTCCTCGAGGTCAGATCACCATGATTTACGGCCCGGTTGGCTCTGGAAAGTCGACGCTTCTCAGGCTCTTGTTAGGAGAGATGCCTTTCACCACAGGCTCTATTTCAACAACTTTTTTGAGAGCCGCCTACTGTCCGCAGACACCTTGGACAACTTGGGGAACGGTCCAGAGCAACATCATTGGCATGTCTACTTTTGAAAAGTCGTGGTACGATACGGTGGTTGGTGCTTGCGCGCTTTCCGCGGATTTTGAGGAGCTATCAGATGGAGACCAGACGAGCACAGGCACGCGTGGGTCTCGCCTAAGTGGCGGGCAGCAAATGCGCGTGGTACGCGTCCAAACTTGAATTAAGATTCTCGATACGAAGCTTACATTTCACAGTCATTTGCTCGGGCGCTTTATTCCAGAAACCCTACCTTGATATTGGATGATGTATTGACCGGTCTTGACCGGTCTACTGAGCGACACATTCTTGACGCTGTGTTTGGTCCTGACGGCTTGCTGAAGATGTTCAATTCGACCGTCATATTGGCTACAAATTCAGGTGAGATGCGTTTCCAAAAGTGAGGCATACACATTCTAAGCGTCACAGCAAATCACTTGGCCTTTGCAGACTACGTCATTATTCTAGACGAAGATGGCCAGATATCTCGGCAAGGGACCCGAGAAAGTTTGTATGGCGCCGATGAGAATGTTGAGGAGCTTTCCAGCCAGCCCGCAGCTGCAACGTCTCGCCCCGAGCTTGAGATTCCGGAGGAGGCCTTACACGAACTCGAAATGCTCGAAGACCCAGCCCCTGGAGAGCACCGCCATGCGGGAGATATGAGAATCTACGCATACTATGCCAATATTGCGGGGTGGTGGACTATCTCGCTTTACCTCTTTGCGTGCGCGACCTTTGTGTTTGGCGTCACGTTCCCTTGTAAGTTGCATTATCATCTCTACAAACACAAGTATTAATGACCCCTTTAGCTGTGTGGTTGCAATGGTGGACCAATGCAAACGCCGATCATCCAAATGAACGTATTGGCTACTGGTTGGGTGTTTATGGTGCCCTCGCCGGTGTGACGGTCCTGGGATGCACCGTGGCAGACGTGTAAGTCTATGTCGACTTCGCTCCCTCCAGCAATAAGCTAACCACTTTGGAAGCGTCTTCAATCTCATTGTGCTGCCAAAGACCTCTAGAAAGTTCCACGAGCGCTTGTTGACGACGACGATGCGGTACGTATTTCCACTGCTCTAAGGTATCATGTTGTCTAACCACGTGGTAAACAGAGCAACGACATCCTTCCTGACATCAACCGATGCCGGAACGACGGTCAACAGGTTTGTCCACTGCATCGTTCGCAGCTGAACTGGCGCTAATTTGAAACCAATCCAGATTCAGTCAGGACCTTGAATTGATCGACAACGACTTGCCCATGTCCATTGATTCGACGGTATTCCAGTTTCTATCTGCCATCGTCTCCGCCGTTCTAGTATTTATTGGTTCTGGTTACATCGCTGCCGCTATCCCGTTCTGCATCGTAGCACTAATCTTCATCCAATTCTACTACCTACGAACTTCCAGGCAATTGCGACTTCTCGACATTGAGGCCAAGGCACCTCTTTTCTCCCAGTTTCTGGAGACACTCAACGGAATCTCTTGCATTCGAGCGTACGGATGGACAGAAAACTATATGGAACGCAACACCCGAGCTCTCAACATTTCGCAAAAGCCATATTACTTACTGTGGTGCATCCAAAGATGGCTCACCCTTGTCTTGGATCTCTTCAATGCTGGAATTGCCATCCTGCTTGTTTCAATCGCAACGAACATCCGAAATGGCTCCACCGGCTTTCTCGGCGTGGCGCTTTTTAACATCGTCACTTTCAGCTCGACGCTTCAAACTCTCGTCACACAATGGACGCAAGTAGAGACAGCGCTTGGCGCAATCAACAGGATCCGGTCGTATGTGATAAATGTCAAGGATGAGAACCTGCCTAGTGAGAAGGGCATTGTGCCGGAAGGCTGGCCGGCAAATGGTGCGGTGTCGATCCAGAACGTATCGGCCTCATACGAAGCATCTCTTGAGCCGGCTTTAAAAGAAGTCAGCCTTTCTATTGAAGCTGGCGAGCGAGTCGCTATATGTGGCCGAACGGGCAGGTGAGTTTTCTTGTGTGGTGTGGCTTGATTGTTAAACTGATCTCTTGTCAGCGGCAAATCTTCTTTAGTTTCCACTCTTCTCCGGATGTTGGACGTCGACTCTGGCAGTATTTCTGTCGACGGCATCGACGTCAGCACAATTCCGCGGCAGGAAGTTCGCAATCGACTTAACACGCTCCCGCAGCAGCCGTTCTTTCTCCACGGTAGTGTTCGCGAAAATCTGGATCCTCTACAAGTGGCCAGCGACGAGCGACTTGAGGAGGTGCTGCGAGCCGTGGGCATGTGGGACTTTTTCGAGTCGCGCAACGGACTCGAAGGTGACATGGACGACGACAAACTGTCACATGGGCAGCGACAACTCTTCTGTCTCGCGCGCGCCGTGGTCAAACCAGGGCGTATCCTGATCATGGATGAGGCGACGAGTAGTGTGGACTCAGAGACGGACGAATTGATGCAGCGCGTCTTACGCGAAGAATTCAAGGGTCGAACAATAATAGCCATCGCGCACAAGCTGCACACTGTGCTTGACTTTGATCGCGTTGTGCTACTTGACAAAGGACGCGTTGTCGAGACAGGAAATCCCCAGGAGTTGCTCGCTGCACCATCATCCGCGTTCCGTACGCTGTACGAGAGTCTCGACAACAAGGCAGAATAAAACAGAAGGGAAAAGGCCAGGTCAGATTGAAGCCAGGAGTTAGCAGCGCTGACTTCTTTAAAAGTTACGAAGACACACATAGCCAAATAATATAGACCAATTGACTTTTCGTATGCTCCTCGGTGCATGCTGGGATGCGTCTTTCTCGAAGATTCTCAAAATTCCTCTTGGATATGTGATGCAATAAGTTTATTCTGACGCTTACAAACAATATCGGGTGTATCTACACAGGATACTTCCTCCCGCCAAGCTCCGTGGACGATATATGCCCGGCGTCAAACTGTCTCGGCCATTCTACGTCCGAGGTTTCGCCACTGATTTGTTCGTGTTGTCCCGCGGTGTGAGCTACTTCACCCTCGGCTGGTCTCCTGATAATCCTGGTTGTACTCCGATTCTCGGCTCCGTCCAGCTCATGTTCGTCTTGGGTAAAATCAAGCCCCATCCGCTCCTGATGTCCGGGGCCGGAATCTGCATTTTTATACACTTGAGAGTCGCTTCCAAAGACTCGCGGCCAAAGGCGTAACAGGACCAAGCGCAAGGACGGCAGACATGTGCAAACAATTCCGACGTTGACCTCAATTGTCGACCACCACACGATGCTCCACTGCTCCCATGTCGGATTCGTGGAATTGGCGAAGTGAATGATGGAACGGAGGCGTGCGAATGATACCACAGTGACACTAAGCTGTTAGGTTATATGATAGCACACGAGGGAGAGGTGGCACTTACAGCGCGCCCGTAAGAAACATCAAGGCCGCCCCAACCTTCTTCTTCCAATGCAAGTTGAGCTTCCTCAACTGGCTGATGGGAATTGCGATCAGCCACAAATCGACAGCCACACCAATCGCCGCGTTGGCCCAGCCGGAGGCATTGATGTCGATACAATGACCCTGATGCACGGTGCCGGTATCAAACTTTTCCCAGTAGAAGCTGATCGGCGAGCACTGAACAATGACCTTGACGACGAACGCAATCCCAGATCCGATATGGAACGCAACTGTGCCCCATAGCAGTCGTCGGATGATCTTGCCGCTGAATATGTCGAGATAGAAGAGCGATAGAGTCAACTTGATCAATGTCATGAGGATGAGGTAGAACATCTCCATGATGTAGAAGTAGAGCGCAAAAGAAACCACTTCCGCCGGCTGCAGACCCCAGATGTCCTTGCCCAGCCCGTGTGGGGTCAGACCGAAGAGCAAAATGGCGAGGCTCGGTATGCCAAAGAACACAAGCGCCACGGCGATGATCCAGTCGTCGACGCTCAGCTTTTGCCGCATACTGAAGCAACGCTTGAACAAGATGCGAATGCATACGACGATGAGGGTCACAGCTGCCAAGGAGATGTTCAGGATATTGAACGGCACGGAACGGTCTCGAACAGGGGTGTTGCATGACGACTCGGTTAGGTTTCTCGCATCTTTAAGTCCAAACGAGGTCAGTTTCGATGCCCGCTGATCGCGGCCTTTCGTGAGACATACAAAGGGCTTCTGTAAAAGTGCAGGACTTCATCAAGCATCTGTCCTCGTGCTCCTTGATCATCTCCCGGGCGCATACGCACGTCGCGTTTGTAACGGGACAGTTTCGTGCGAGGCAACGGACCTTTGCAGAATCCAATGTCAGTTTGAAGTTCACGAGGTTAATCATGAGGTTGTGTTGGCAGAAAGCACGTACGGCGCAGGAAGGCAAACTTGTCATGTCAACTGCAAAAGACACTTTCGCAACAGCTCGCTCGGCGGCCCTTGATGACATCGCATTGAATGGGCCTGGGGTCGTTTCGAGCCCAACAACCAGACTGCTTGGGAAGCTCATGGTCCCCTGGACACAATAGACGCCGCCAGGCGTCAAGGGTACACCACGGGAAAGGAACTCATGATCTCCAGTACAAAGGCGTCTCCCTGTTCATATACGCTCAGTAGATGCTGGGAGACCGTGAACTGTCGCGACGGATGGATTTAGACGACTTCAAGTCTTCCGGGGCAACTGGCCGCGAGTCGTCTGTACTTGTACTAGAGGCGCGTTTCCCCTCTTGAGCATGCATACTCCGCACCTGTACCGGCTTGGCTCTCGAGCCGTCCGTGCGAATGCAGTGTCGACATTTAGTGCCAAAGACTAGATTCACTTGGGAACCGGGAGCCCTGAATCGCCGCTAAACTGTGAACTTGGGTTGTCGGACGCTCAGCCGCTGGATCCCAGCGCCATCCGCGGCAGCCATCCGGCAACCCTGCTAACCAGATGCGCGTGGGCGGTTCGAACTCCTCAGCACTTAACGTCCCATCTTGGAGAATTTGGAAATGCTTTGGTGCCAAAATCAGGAAGGCAGAGCGCTCGATGATCTAGACTTGGCACGCTGTCTCAGTCGAACCACTTGCTCTCAGCAGGCCGGTCGCTTCAGAGACGTTTGGGTGTGACAGACCGGCAGCGCCCCTCTGGCCTGGGCGCCACTTGTGTGATAGATCGCATCCTTTTGGGACTTGGTGTCGCTTGCAGCAATTGCTGCCGAGACTTCAGTCGCTGTCTCAGCCACTCAAACAGGGTTCTCTGGTTTGGGAGCACTGATGAGTGGTCACACAGTCGCAGCTCACGCCCCTGGCACCGGTAATCCTAACTTAAGACAAGGTTACCCTGTTGCTGGATCGGATCATCTACGAACTGTGATGAGCGTGATGACACAACGGTTCAAAGTCGGCGACCTACGACTAGCTCGGCGTCCACGTTTTGCACCTTACGCGCCTTGTTACAGGTCACGGAACACTTCTCCATACCTACTTGTAGCTTTCACAGAGCCCAACAGCTCGGGAGTCGGGACGGGCAACAGTGCAGCACTCCATCACGGCAGGGCCCGCTCCGCGACCCCACAGCCCGCGCCACCAGTCACACCTTCATTAACCCGCCGTCGGAAGAGATCACGGGTGCCTTTATCCGTTATCTCATCATCTCGTAGTGACATCGAGTGAGCGATAGTGTGGTGTGTGATTTCCACGGTGTCCGTTCCGTGTTGCCATCGGCGATGGACCCATGAGATGTTTGAGACAAAGCACAGCTCCAAACTGTTCCCCGGCGCCCGGCCAAGCCCCAGGTGGTGACGTGTTAGACGAGACCTCCCAGAGTATTACCGACGGCTAGTATACCCCCTCCAACGATCGTTTTGGGCCCCGACTGACAAGATGATAGGCAGTAACGCGTATGCTTGACCGAACCGAAAGGGGCTCCGAAGGTGCGAGGTTCTGTCAATTATTAGTAGCAGGTTGCATGCATGCCCGGATTCTCAACGGGTATTGGCCAAAGAGAGACCTCAAACGGTAGCGGTTTTGGAGGTTACACTACCCCGGAGTTGATGACGACAAAAGCGGCATCATGCATGAGCCGCACTCTAAATCCTCTTGATAGGATGACAGGAAACCTCGTGACACGTATCACGGATAAAATAATCAGACGTGGAACATGACAGCCCAGCAGTCTGGCTGCCCCTGCATTGGCGCGACCAGAGCCGCGTGGCCCACTGCAGCTAAACTGTCGCAAACAGCGGTGCGCACTAAAGTGTCGATGCAACCTTCAGTGTCAGGTCTCATCCAGAAGTCTTGTTACAAGCCATTGGAAACTGAGTTGACAGCCATCTACCAGAACGAGCTTATGAAAATCGCTTTGTAAGCCCGAGCTGATGGCGCGTTCATACTCGTATTCTGGCAGCATACCCTAGAGCGCGATTGAGTGTTGAGATCCTCAGGACGTGGTTGATTCATCTCGACAATCTTTGTCAAAGTGAGCACCGAGTCATTTTTTAAAAATTCACGACCATCTGAGACCTCGCAATGTCTGTCGATGTCACTGGTAGTATTATGTGTTGAGAACGTGTGGTCAGAGCCAACTGAAGAACGAGTACGGAGTACATGGAGGTGAGTCATTAGGTACAACCGTCAAAGTTCGTTCAACTGTAACGTAGCAAATAATAATGCCTGGGTGAACAGTTTAACGAACGAACTTCCCACAAGCAGCGTCCATCTGAGTCGATGCCCCGCAAGCTCACGAGTCGCAACTGATGCTTGCCTGAAGCCGCTTTTCACGCCGTATGCGCGCCAATGACGAGGCGGCTGCCCCCGTGGGAAGTGTGGGAAGGTCCACCCCGACGTCTGTGGGGGCACTGTTGCTAGCGGTTCACGTCATTGTGAGGGGGAGGGGTTCATCGGCCAACAGAGCATGGAAGCTACCAACTCAGAAGTCATGTCATAAATTAACTGGACTGACTGTTGGTGAGGACAGTTTTTCGTTTCCCAATTTCCACTCTCTCTCCTCTCGTTCAATTGCCTGCGTAGTCCGCAATTGAGACCCCGAGACACCGCCTACGAAGCGAGAGCACCCGTATTATTGACTTGCGCCGAAGCAGACGCAACGACACCATGGCTCCCGTCAAGCAGACCACGTGAGATTCGCCGCATGCGCGCGGGTTACCATCCGAGACACTGACGCGCCACAGGCGCACGCACACGCTCAACACGGGCGACAAGATGCCCGTCGTCGGCCTCGGCACCTGGCGTTCCAGCCCGCAGCAGGTCCAGGCCGCCGTCGAGGCCGCCCTGCGCGCCGGCTACCGCCACATCGACACGGCCGCCGCCTACGAGAACGAAGCTGAGGTCGGCGCCGGAATCAAGGCGTCGGGCGTGCCGCGCGGGGATATCTGGCTGACGACCAAGCTCAACAACCCGGACCACAAGGACGTGGCCGGCGCGCTCGCAAGCAGCCTCGAGCGCCTGGGCACCGACTACGTCGACCTGTACCTCATGCACTGGCCCAGCTCGTCGGTCCCCGGCAACGGCAAGCAGCACTACTCCGACTGGGACTTCCGCGACACCTGGCGCGAGATGCAGAAGCTCGTGGGCTCGGGCAAGGTGCGCAACATTGGCGTGTCCAACTTCGAGACGGTGAACCTGCGGAAGCTGCTGAGCGACCCGAGCTGCAAGGTATGCGTCCTCTGTTTCTACGCTAGCGTGATGCATGAAATGCTCTATACAAAGCCGCCTGATCTATAGTGCCGGTCCCTTGCTGACGATGCCTAGGTCGTCCCCGCCGTCAACCAAATCGAGCTCCATCCCGGCTACCCGTCGCCTGAGCTCGTGGCCCTCAACACCTCCAAGGGAATCTACTCGACCGGCTACTCGTGCCTTGGCTCGCAGGACTCGCCCTTTTACAAGGACGCCACGCTGCTGAAGCTGGCCGAGGCCAAGGGTAAGACGCCGCAGCAGGTGCTGCTCATGTGGGGCCTGCAGAAGGGCTGGAGCGTCATCCCCAAGAGCGTTACGCCCGCGCGCATCGAGGCCAACTTCCAGCTCGACGGGTGGGAGCTGACCGGCGACGAGGTCAAGGCTGTGGACGGCATCTCGGCGGCCATTGGCGAGTACAAGGTGTGCGACGACGAGTGGCTGCCGAAGCCCGTCTTTGACAGCAAGTTAAAAGAGTAACTTGTGCAGCGGGGAAGGAAGCCGAACCTGGGTATCAAATATTCAAGGAAAATCTTAGAGGCCAGAGTAGCGCCGAGAAATGGATGGCGCCGTTTCTCCAACCTCGAACTGGTCCATTCAGTAGTCTTCAAATGTCCGTGACGTGTTGTGATGTCGTGATAGACCGCTGAGCAGCAGGCCTACAACTTGTTCGCCTTGGCCTTAGCCAGCTGCTGCCGTTCCTCGGATTCGGCCTGCTCCTGCTCCTCCTTGAGGACGACGGCGACCTGCTTGCGTAGCTCCTCGGCCAGCTTCTCGGCCTCCTCGTCGTCGAGCTCCTCGCGCTGCCCTCTGCCGAACATGGTGAAGCTCTCGCGGAAGCGGCCGCTGGCGCGGATCTCGGGCCGGGGTATCAGGTGGTAGTGCATGTGCGGGACGACCTGGGCGGCGGCGGCGCCGTTGTTCTGCACCACGTTCCAGTCCTCGACGCCCGTGGCGCGGGACAGCGCCGCCGACAGCACGCGCACGTAGGCGCCCAGCTCGCGGGCCTCGGCGGGCGACGCGTCCGTCAGCTTGGGGCGGTGCGGGCGCGGGCACAGCAGCAGGTGGCCCGGCGACAGCGGCATGATGTCGAGGAAGGCTATGAGAGCGGGTGTCGAGAGCACGACGAACGACGCAGGCGAGGTGAGCTCGGAGCTGAGCGAGGGCGGCGGGCGCAGCGGGTCGTAGGGCTCGTGGGCGGCCGCGATGTCGCAGAAGGGACAGGCGTCGTGCGTCGGGGGGAGAGAGGCGTCGAACATGGTTGAAAGGGCAGACGGGGGGGACGCACGGGGTTGCGTTGGTGGAAGCGCATCCGATGAGCGCTGTGTCGTGGTGTTGGGGAGGATGGAGCTTCGGGAAGTGCTGGGAGCAGCCGGTGGAGACTCTGAGCCGAGGTTGTGAAGTGAAGCGGCGTCCGGCCGTTCCTGGGGTCCGATCCGGCCGACGATGGACCCGGCCAGCCCCGAGCGCGTTGACGAGGATCTGGATTTAACACGGTCTGCTCTGGAACCAAATTTTCTGATGATTCATTTCGACACTTGGTCATGGCTTCCTCGTGGCTCAGCGTCGCGCCCATTCGGCCACCAGCACATGCATGACCACATTAGGTACCCTACAATGGCTCGGCGCTCGGCGCGTTGCGCAAGCCGACGATGCGTACCAAACGCCTCGATTTCGATCGCCTAAATGCATCACGCCCTGAAGGAGATGCTTGATAGACTGTGAGGCCAATGTATCCTAGTACAGAAGTGCGGACTGTACGAGTCCTCGTAGAGGCGTCTGACGCTCCAAACGTGCAGAGCCAGCATCACCTCACTGCTCCTTGGCTTTTACGGCGCTTAACGAAAAGTTGGCTGTTTCGCCCTGGTTTTCGTTGCCCTGTCTGTGCACTCATCTCGATCCTATTGCCAGGATTGCGCTGCTTGGGCTGTAATTATCATACCGCCGAACGACACGGCCTCGACGGATACTTTGGAACTCCGTTCCCCGCGGAACGTCTCATTGTACTGCATGGCCTCCTGCTTTTCTGGGAGCGTTGAGCGCTTTTCCTATTGGTAGGCCAAATATGTCAATTTCCTTATCAATTACTGCTAAGAAGCTTTACAGTACACATGTGTGTTCGACGTTTAATTACTCAATCAAATTCAAAGCCTCGTAGGAAGCCGGAAATATCCTTTAACGTACGAGAAGGGCGACTGACTAAAGGTGTTAGCGTCTTGGGTGTTATCCCACTGCCCCTCTAGTGTCGTCCTACCGCCCCCTAGCTCTGACGACGCTGGGGCTTCTAGTCCCAACTTCCAAGGCATTCAAGTTCGTATTATCCGGTGTAATTTACAGATCATACTGGTAAAATGCCAATGATGCTGAAGTGTGACCATAGGAGGTCTTGATCAAATACTTTAGTTATTTCCCTCCCTGCAATAACGCTTCGAGGAGGCGCCTTCCAGTGAATTTAGCAAATTGCAGAGCACGGCCGTAAGGTCATTCAGAGGCAAGAGCGAGCTTAGCAGCTACGCTTCATCGCACCATCCCCCCCCTCAATTCTCGGCGCAACTGCTACGTACCGCGACAGGAACAAAGATAAAGGAAGTTCGAAAATATTCAAGTATATATATATTGGCGGCGGTTCGACATTTCTAGCAAAGACTTTACTCTCCAACCCAGTCTATCATCTCATATAATATAAACACCTCATATACCCCCAACATCTTATAGCTCCATCTCTCGCCTCTTTCGTCAAGATGAAGATGAACAACTCTCTTATTATGTTTGCGCTGTTCGGTTCGGCATTGTCGGCTCCGGCTCCTACCTTCGGATTAATTGCGAAATTGAAGGGGCTGTTTGATTCGAAGCCGGACCAGGAGAACTGTGTGGCGGGCACCTGGACTGTTAACGTAAATGGTGAAGACACATGCTGTGTGCCTGACCACGCGCCTGTAGTCTTTTACAAAGACTGGCAAGACGTCGTAGCGAGATGCTGCAGCGGGGAAATCGCTGCACACACTGCGGCGTCTTCTGCTGTACGTCATTTTCTCTTCAGGTTACAGAGATGCATGTCATAGCTAACGCGTCCTAGAGAGAATGGTCGTTCAAATGCGCCGCGAAGCAGTAGGAGAAACGCAAGAAGGAAGCGTCTGGGTTTCGCGCTAGGATCAGTCCGTAGAATGAGGATCAGTCTGTAGAATCGAGTGTTGCTTATAATGGCGAAGAAGTTAAGACGTTGCGAATTTGGCACGCCCATCTGTACGCTTCACTGCAGTGCATGTTGGCCTATCACACAGCCCAAGAGATAATTTGCTTGGCAGCAGCGCAAACCGGCACCAGGCCGACCTCGCCGAGCTCACCTAGTTCGAGGAGATGATATTGCGGTTCGTTTTCCTGTTTTCGTGCTCGCGTTCTAGCGTTTCAGCTTTAAGTTCTCTGAATCTTACCTTCCTGACTATAGTAATCCCAAGTTCGCTATCTTGTAATTCTAAGCCACTTATAGATACTTTTTTTTTTCCTGTTTCCACCCTACCGTCTTCCTAAAGGTGTAGAGTGCGTACCCTAGACTAATGAAGTACTACAAGTAATGTCTGATCTCCGGCAGTGCTTAGTCGCGGGGTGCTCGAGTTATCGGAAAACGGGCTTGCCTACCGTCGAAAATAGATGCTTCAATTAATACAACACATGCATTTTCGCTGTAACGTGGCCATGCGCACGCTTGCGTTGCCGCGGACCAATGCACGTACAAGGTGAGGCTGAGAGCGGCATAACCATAATACCAAGCTTCCGTATCCACTTTCTGTAGTAGGAAATTCACAATTTCCCTAGAACGGTCTTGCTACGACGTACTCGTACGCTATTGCTCTGGTTCGGGAAAGTGGAGTGAGCGATTACGAGTACATTTCCCCCATCTCGTATCACCACGACTAGATCGTCGAGGCGCTCGATTTCCGAGCGCCAGACTCAAAGCTTGGTTCGCTGTGCGGACCGCAACTGCAACTCGCAGCCGCCGAACAGGCTCGGACTGAAGCCGAGGACCCTCTCGTATCGGGCTTCTTCCGCCGCCCATTACGAGTACGGCCGTGACCCATTGCCCTTTTAAGCCTTGTTCGTGCGACGCCTTCGCACAGACGCGGAGAACCGAGGACGTTCTGGACCAACCATGACATGCAAAGGGCGGGACGGGGAGCCCGCTCCGATGGAATCGCGCCAGTTGGAGCGTTGGGCCGGCCGTCGCAAATGAGAGCCTCTCTAAGCCACTGCAGCAACGTCGACAGCCTACGTTCTGGACGCCGATGCCGTGGCGCAGCGCAGCGACGTCAAAAGGACTCATTTACAAGCGCCGTAGCCTCATAAAATCTTTCTTGTCCCTTTGTCGGTGGCGGAGTGCGCTCTTTGATGCGACATCAATCCAATTAACCTCACGAGACTGGCGTTGAAGGACTGCCACACCCCGCTGTCTCAATCCTCGTCGCCACGAGGCCAGATTCAAGACACAGCGCAACAATGGCTTCGACAACAACCCCTGAGCGCCCACACAGCAACGCAACAGGCCTCCGGCCCTTGCGGCACGTGTACACCGCCAACGACGCGCAGACGAAAAAGGGCGTCTTCACGAAGATCCGCGACGGCACGCCGGAGACGTACGACAACGGCTCCCTGGCCATCGACGACGTCTTCACGGCATCGACCGTCTACGGCGCGCCCAACCCCAGTGGCCGCGGCCTCGACCTGAACGAGCAGGAGAGTCAACGCCCAGAAACGACACCCGCGACGAGCGCCCTCTCGGCGGGCGTGGCAAGCCCCGGCGGTACCGTCTGCCGGGTCGTGGACCTGGCGCCGGGGCACGAGTGCGCGACGCAGCGCGCGCGCAACCTCGACTACGCCGTGGTGGTCGAGGGCAGCGTGGTGCTGGCGCTGGCGTCGGGCGAGGAGGTGCTGCTGGGGCGCGGCGACGTGGCGGTCCAGCGGGCGGCGAGCCACGGCTGGCGGAACCCCAGCTCGACGGAGTGGGCGCGCATGGTGATTGTGCTGCAGGACTGCCAGCCGGGCGGCTCGGCGGCGAGGAGGACCGTCTCGGAGGACACGGCGGCGAGGGAGAGGCGGTGATGGCTGGTTACACATAGGGGGTGGACCGTGGGAGATGGGTGGCGGATCGGTGCTTTTACAGCGTTTGATTTAGCGAAGGACTGTAGAGCATTAAGTGAAGATGATTTCAGACGGCGGTGCCACTGATGGCAGTGATTTATTATATGTCTGCGTGTGTCACATTCGGGAGCCCGGCAGGGCTGAACTTGGCATTCGGGCGCCGGCGCCGGGTCTTGGCACGGGCTACGCGGCACCGAACGGATGACATGCAGCGGCAGTCGGGCAGTCGTCGACAATCAGGCCGTCGATTAGACGCTATTCCGAACACCGTCGGATAATTGGCCATTTGTGCTTACAAAGTTCTCGTATGCGAGGACTTTTACTTGACAGGCGTGGTTGCAGGCACGGCACAGCGCCGTACGAGCACGAGTACCTGATCAGGGCATTGGAGGTCTCGACCCTGGGCTAGCCTCTTGCGGGAGCATCGCTCGGGTCCCCGGGTCCCCGTCCGCAAAAGGTGGCACCATTTGCCCGTCTTCGTGAAGCAACGGTAATCGCTTTCCCGCCCTCGCAATTGGACATCTCCGAGGATGACCAAACCGCGCGCCGCAACTCGCTGGTCCCCCAGCGCCTCTCCCGCGCCCGCACCAATGGCGCGCGGTAGCGCTCCCAGATGACTAATTGGGCATCGCCCGCAAATTAGTCACCGCCACCCGCCACGGCAAATCCACGCCCACCAACCCACGGGCAGCCGACGTCGGCTGGGCCCAAGGCTTTACAAGAAGCATATTCTCCCCCCCCTCCAATGAAAATTTGCCCTCGCATCGCAGCCGTCGAAGAACTCCCGTAACCTCACTCCCCGTGCTCTCCTGCGCCGACGAGCAACGCACACGAGCACGAGACATTCGCCCCCCGCCACCATGGCCCCCGTCCTCATCGACACGACCGACGACTTCAGCCCCGCGGCGATGGCGGCGACGTCACCCCCGAGGAGCCTGCTGCTCGCCCCGCCGTCGCTCGCCGCCCACGAGGACCGCCTGCGCGCCGCCTTTGCGTCCTTCGACCGCGCGACGACGGACCTGCAGATGCTGGACCGCCTGTCCGCGGGGCTCGTCTCGCTGCCCGCCGAGGCGTACGAGACGGTCCTGGTGCTCGCCGACCCCGGCAGCGCGCAGCGCGGCGAGCTCTCCCGCGCCGCCTACGCGCTGCTCGTGCCCGCCATGGCCACCGGCGGCCGCCTGCGCTTCCAGGACGGCGCCCCGCGCGCGGCCGACGCCAAGGAGGCCATCCTCGCGGGTCTCGTCGAGACCGGCGACGGGTTCGAGAAGCTGGTGCAGGAGGAGACGGTGATCCCCCTGCGGTTCGGCAAGAAGAAGAAGGCGGACGCGCCGCCGCCCGTCGAGGACCACGCCGTCAAGTTTGACTTTGCCAAGTTTGACGCCGCCGCCGACGACGATGACGACGATATAATTGACGAAAACGACCTGCTTAACGAGGAAGACCTCAAGCGACGACCCACCCAACGTGAGTGCTCCCTCCATCGTGCCTCGGCTCTCGACGCCGCGCTGACATGCATGCCCACAGCCACAGATTGCCAGCCCCAGAAGCGCCGCCGCCCCTGCAAGGACTGCACGTGCGGCCTGGCCGCCAAGTTCGAGGCCGAGGACAAGCAGCGGCGCGCCGAGGCCAACGCGGGCCTCAGCGCGCTGCGCCTCGACGAGAACGACCTCAACGAGCTCGACTTCACCGTCGAGGGCAAGACGGGCTCCTGCAACAACTGCTCCCTCGGCGACGCCTTCCGCTGCTCCACCTGCCCCTACATCGGCCTGCCGGCCTTCAAGCCCGGCGAGGAGGTGCGCATCCTGAACGACCTTGTGCAACTGTGAGCGAGCGGAACGGCGAGCGGGCATTTTTCTCATCTGCATGGTTTTGGTGTGGGATTTTACTTTCATGGGAACGGCGTTTGGCGACGTGTGGTTACGGGTGAGGCACTCATGAGGCCTGGGGTATCATGGCCATATAGAGGTTAAAATGACGCGACGAATACACTACCTGGTTCTTCTTCTTCATCTGCTTGTGCGAGACTTTCTCTTCTGTCTGCCTGCTGTACGACGGCTTGAGAGGACAATCCAATGCGTCTACTTGATAAGGTATGTGGTACACGGCTGTGTCGCTTGCCAGTAGGAATTATACGACCAGGATGGCGTTCAGGGACCCCGGCCCCGGTCTCGTCCCTGCATGCGCTCTGCGCCGCAGCTGCAGCCATCAAACTTGTACCACAAGCCATGCCTGCTCGCCGCCAACCGTTTCAAGGCCCTACCCTGTCACGAAAAGGATGAACGGTGCGACTCGCAGCGAGTGCTCGTTACACAAGTGGGAAACCCGGGCTGGTCTCCGAGTGCCGCCCGACACGTGAGCGCTATAGCTCTCTGCCTTGCTCGAGCCGCAGCAGATTCTACGAGTACCGCGCCTGATTTCCGAGAGTAGCTCAAATTCTTTACCCCTGGCCTGTGGGCACAACGTTGCGCGGACGTCTATGCCTTGGGTGCGCTCCCGCCAGCATTCGAGATGCGACAAGGCCGCGGACTCCAGTGATTATTCTGGTGGGGAGCGGCTTCATTCTGTACCCCCAGTACCTTTCAGACAGTACAAAATCTGCATCATTTATTAGCAAACCCTCCGTGACCCATACAATGAAGTTATGTTCCGACCTGGTTGAGGTTGCACCCGTTCATGTATGGCTCCCGCCTCACCGCCTAATTCTGCCCGACAAAACCCCCACCGCCACCGTTTCTTTTCCACCACCGCCGCCGTCACCTCCCAGATCCGCATCCACCGACCCTCGCTCACCACACGCAATCCTCACGCCTCGCCACCCCCCAAAACCGCAAACACCGAGCCCGCAAGGAACCGCCGCCATGCCTCGCGAAGAGTACCAAGTCCCGACCGGCTCCGGCGCGCCCGCCGGCGGCGCGGGCGGCATGACCCGCGGCGCGACGCACGAGAGCCGCGACGCCCGCTCCGTCATGACCTACGTCTGCGGCGACTGCGGCGGCAACGTGACGCTCAGCAAGGACGCGCTCGTCGCGTGCCCCCACTGCGCCGGCAGAGTCCTGTACAAGGAGCGCACGAAGCGGTGAGTCCTCTGCCGGTCGAGCTGGATGACCACCGAGAGCGGTCTGCTGACAACTTGCGAAGAATGGTCCAGTTTGAGGCGCGGTAATGCAGAAAAGCCAAGTCTGGCGTGTGGAAAAAATAAAATGGGCAGGGGATCGACGCCGGGTGTTTGAGGAGTTTTTGAATTTACGGGCATCACGAAATGCATACCTCCACGATGCTGGGAATGGACAAGATGGGACGAGTTCAGCACCACGCAGTCATGTTGCGTGTCCTGGCTGTCTTTGGTATCTACAAGAATAAACAAATTAACAACCCATTTTCATGCAGCCGGGCCCTTGGCCTTAAAAACCCCAAAACTCCGAATCTGCTTGACCTCGTCGTGCTTCGAGGCTCCTACTTTTGCTTGTGCAGGTACTTTGCGAAGCTGGCGTCGGCCATGATGGAGTCGTCGTTGTCTCCCATGGCCGCCTGGTACCGCTCCTGCAAGCTCTCCTTGTTCATGTCGTCATCCGAGTCCACGTCGTCGTCGTCGCTCGCGACGTCCACGTCGTCGTCTGAGGCGGCCTTCTCGAACGGTTGCTGGCCCATGGACATGCCCTGCATCATCTTGTCCAGCTCCTTATCGCGCGCCTGCTTCTTCTGCTCCTCGCGCTCGCCGCGCCGCCGCTGCAGCTCAGGGTAGTAGTCGCGCATGAACTCCTCCCTCTTCTCCTCGACGGCCTCGAAGAACTCGTCCACGCCGGTGCCCAGGTGCGAGCTCACGCCCACCATGCTGAGGTGCGAGTAGAACTCCTCGAGCATCAGGCTCATCGAGTTGAGCAGGCTGCCCATGTACCCGCTGCCGCCGTGGCCGCCGCCCTCGACGCCGCCGAGGGCGTCCGACTCCTCGTCGTGCTGCAGCGCCGCCTGGAACGCCTCGAAGTCCGTCATCCACTCCTTGGCGAACGAGGCGTCCTTGACGTCCGTCTTGTTGAAGACGAGGATCATGGGCAGCTTGGTCTTGTACAGGATCGAGCAGGCGTAGAGCATGTTGGACATGAACGTCGACGTCGAGGCCGTGCGCGGCGTGTCTATGATGTACGCAATGACTGTCGGGAACGACGACGCCAGCGACTCGAGCAGGATGGTGCCCGACGCGGACCACACAAAGACCTCAATCTGCCCGGGCGTGTCGACGAGGATGTGGTCCATCGGCTTGCGCTCCGGCTTCTCGGGGTCGGGCTTGGAGCGCTTCTCCAGCAGGTTGACGACCTGGTCAACCTTTGTGGCAAACAGGTTCAACGACGTCAGGATGCCGCCATTGGGCCCTAGGTTGTACTGCTTCATGACCTCCTCGTAGTTGACCGAGTCACGGATGTCGATGTTGGACTCGAACGGCACGGACAGCACGGCGGGGTCGAGGTTCATGACATAGGGAGGCGTCTTCTTCCCGTGTAGATGGGCGTTAATGCGCTGCATGAAGGTCGTCTTGCCGGAGCCTGCGAAGCCGTCAGTGTCGCTGCTCGACGCGCGAGTCCCGGCTGGAGCGGCAGCTTACCTGCCATGCCGACGCACACGATGGCGACGGGCGGCGAGGCCGGAGCGTCGCCCGTTGACGACGATGCCATGACGCGCGACTTCCCGAGCGGCGGATGTTTGGGTGTTGTTTCTGGCTGACGTCCGCCGAGCAAGAACGGCGACTATCAGAACGCGACGTGAGGTGCACGAGCAGAAGAAGTGAGGCTGCTGCCGGTGGGCGGGCTGCATCCAAAATTTCGGGACTGACCAAGCGCCCCGCCGCACCCCGCGCTGATGACGGATGTGCCGCGAAGAGGGACGCCGTAACCTCCACACCTCAGAGCAATACAATGCCAACCGAACCTTCTCACAAAGACACTTAAAAGTTTGCTTATAGTATGGTCTCCGTTAGAAGCTCTACTGGCAACTTTTCCTTTACATAAATGTGTGATGGCCTCAACCCTGCGGCAATCCATTACGCCCACCTTGGGTCCGTTTCCACTGCCGTTCAGCCCTCCGTGCCGCTGCTGCGGAACGTCGCACAGAGCGCCGCGTAGTGGTGCGTCAAGTCCAGCACGTTCTGCGGCAGGCTCGTCGCCTGGATGATGCTCCTCACCTTGACGGCGCCCTCGTCCTCGATCAGAGTCCGTATCGTGTGCAGCAGCTCCGGGCTAAACTCGCTGTACCAGCGGTATTGCCAAGTAACCAGCCGGATGACCGACGCCACCGTCTCCCGCGTGCTCTTCGTCTTCTCGAATACGCGCAAGACGCCGGCCAGCGCCTTGGGGCTGAATCGCAGCGACAGGCACGCGCGGTAAGCCTCGACGGCCTCGTCCAGGTGCTGCAGCCGCTCCGCCAGCGCGCCGAGAATCTCCCACTCCTCTGCTGACTTCTTGTACTGCATCTGCTGGGCGCGGTACTGAGCCATCTGCGTGCGCCAGATGGTGTAGACGCGAAGGTCCTCGTAGAGGACCATGAACAAGCTGTCAAGCCATCGCTCACAAAGTCGCTTCGTGTTGAGCTTGGACAAATTCTCGTCATTTGAGGTGCTCTGCTTGGCGGTTAGCTTGGGGATGTGGGCTGCAGGGTGTCTACATCTGCTCACGCTGTTGGTATCCGCCTTGACCTCTTGCGGATCAATGGTGTTGGATGGCTTCTCCACTCCATTGCTCTCTCCATTACTCTCGCCGTTGCTATCACCATTCGTAGTCGGTGGCTCGTTAAGTGTCTCACTTTCCGCCTCCGTCTCCGCCGGCTTCTCTGCGTTCTCCGAGGCATCCTTGGTCCGGTCGGACTCTTCGACTCCATTCGCAGCCGTCGGGTCAGGTGTGCCTCTCAAGCCATCCATGCTGGGGCTTCGTTTCGGCACGTTGGGGTGGCTGGCCTCTTGCTTCTCTGTCCTGTACTCATCCTCCATCACGAAGACGTTGCTGCGAATCTTCAGCAGCTGATCCCAGCCGATTTTGGCCGTCATCTCCGTCAGGATGGCGTAGGCCTGCTTGAAAGTGCCGCGATAACCAGCCGCCCTGAGACCGAGAAGGCTGGGGTCGACCTGCTCTGAGAATCTCGATTCTGGCTCACTGTCGATTTCGTCTAGTCGCGTCTCGGGCAGTATGGGCAGGTGAACTTCCTTTGGCTCGGGCATAATGGGCGTGTCCTTGTCTTGGTAGGTGAACATTGGGCACGAATTGAGCGTAGTGAGCGCATTCTCCCAATCCTCCATCGCGACGTAGATCTGTGCCAGCCTCGCCCAGGTACCAAATTCGCTTGGTGCAGCAATGGTGCTGCGGTCGGCGCAGCCCAGAGCCATTCTGAGCCGTTCCTCCTTGATCTCGGGTGACTCGGCGGTCTGCGCTTTCTTGAGCAAGAAATCGGCCTGCGTGTCCAGCATGACGTAGTCCATGGGTGTCTCTTGAAGTGATTGGTACAGCGCCTTGACGCCAGCGACCTCCTCGTTGCCCATGAAGAGCACCTTTGCCAGTAGAGACGAGACTTCGTTGCTTTGACTTCGCAGCTTTTCGAAGAGGTTGATGCCCGACGCGTATCGACCGGTGGTCTCGAGGTATTTCAACAGCCCGGTGGTCAGGTGATTGGAGACATTTGTCGGAACCTGGACGACGGAATCGGACCCCAACTGCCATCCTGTAGCTAGTTAGGCCCCGCAGTCCTGCTTGATTGTGGCCAACATACCTCGGAAGAAGAGCTGCTCTGCTGCATGGAGGAAACGGTGCTCCGTCTCTGTGTTGGTGACGGGGTTGAATCGTCGAACTCCCATGATCCTGCGAATGGTTTCGCCGTTGCCGCTGTCGGCATACGAATACGCCCTCAAGACACTGCACAAGTATGTTTCGAGCCAGAGCTCGTCAGACGCCTTGCGCTTCTCGCCTCGCTCGTCGACGCAGTAACTCTCGACGGTGCCAGGGATTGACACATGCACACGCATGTCCAGCCTCGAGAACGCATTGTAGCAGCTTGATAAGGGCCAGTCAGCGTCAATGTTGGCCAGGTCACACGACGCAGAACGCACCAGTAGACGCCCTCCACTATCTTGGCCGCAGCGTTCGGGCCATTGTCCTTGTATGTGAGGGTGTTGATGTACGCAGCAAGACTCGCCGACGACGAGGCGTCGACGCCGGTGACGTGATGGTAGACTCCCGTCTGGACGAGTTAGATACCACAGTATATCCGCTGGCGCAGTGGGAACAGCTCGTACCTGTCTGCCGGTGTTGCGCACGCCTTGCTTGAGCAGATGGACCAAGTCGGGGGGGCCCAGCTCGCGCAGGGAAATCAACGACTCAGTTCTCGCATCAATCGACTCGTGAAGGACCTCCTCCGTCAGGCTGATACACAGTTAGCATCCGGTGTGCTCGGTTCATTGTTCTCGACCGTTCTCACTCTGGCACTGCTGGCGCGACCATGGCGACTTGCGGCTCTCAGGGGCGAGGAGCGAAGAAGAGACTGTCGGCGGGTGTATCGAATGACGAGCGATCAGGCATAGGGGTCGCTGATACGCTGTCGTGTGCCCAAGGGAGGCCCTGGCGCAAGATGGAAGCTGTGTTGGCTGGGGAATGCGCTGTCGGAGTTTAAGCAGTGATCTGGCTGCTGTGGTTGCAGTGTCGGTTCCTGGCCACAGCCAACCACGTCGCAGCCTCGCCCTGCGCCACACCACACGTGGCAGCAACAGCGCAGGGAGGAGCGAGCTTTGGGGCGAGGCTGCCCATTTAGCGCGACGCCACACGTCACCCAGACGGGGAAGCAGTGGTGAATCGCGACGCGGTTTGGCCTCAAACGGACCCTCGACAGCTGCCGTAGACGACGCAAAGCACGGCGATGCTGCGCCTTTGTCCGACGCCTCGCCAACACGCATGACGGCCCTTGAGTCTGCGTCTTAGATGCGACAATGGTAGACCGACCCGTGGACCTCGTACTGCTGCCCATGGCTGACCAGACCTCGCAGCCCGCTTTCCAGGCTATCAACCTCGAACCCGAGGAGAATGTCGACGAGCAAATTGACACCACCAAGGAGCTTCAGGCGAGTCGTGCCTCTAATATGCGCTCCCTCTCTGCCCTTCTAATGCCTCTCTAGGTCGAGGAGGCGCTCAAACGTTTCCAAACGGCCTTGAAGCTCCATGCTCAAGGACCGCGAGCCCGCGACGCTGCCAATGCTGCGTACAAGGCGCTCTTCGACTCCGACATCTTCGAATACCGCGAGGCCGTCAGCGACTACGAGCGTTCCGAGCGACAAGCTGATGGTCGACCCGAATTCTCCGCTCTCGAGTCCTTCTCAGCAGGGCTGGACATCGACGCCGGCGGCGCAGACGGTGTCGCAGCAAGTTTGTCTCAGGCGCTATACCTCTCATACAAGAATTACGGGCAATTTTTCCTAGACAAGCTGAAGGATGCATACAAAGCCAATCCGGAAGGGGACAAGAAGCGGCGCATACGCTATCATGGCGATGACCACGGCGACAAGGTCCTCGACAACTGGGCGGCGGCCTTGGACCAAGACCCTTCCGACCCTGAGCTGTGGAGAGTGGCCGCTCGCTTTGCCGCCTCCATGAATAGCGGCAGGGTCAGGCGATACTGTTTGGAGGCTGCTGTGGAGCTGGATGACGACCCTGCCGTCATGGAAGTTGAACCGCCATCGCTCGCCGAGGGCCTCGCGGGCGAGCAACTCAAAGAATACTTGCAGGTGCTCGACGACGACATGGCCCTTTCACACCCGGCCATGGCGCCATGGCTTAAAAAGAAGATGCCGGACTTCATCAAACGACACCTCGACCCAGTTCCCTTCCTACCAGACCCAACCGCAACCCTCACTCCACCTCCTTCAAGTCCACCGCCGCACGAGGGCCCCGCCGAGGATTCTGTCAACGTCGAAGATGCGTCATCCGCAGAGGCAATATCTTCATGGCCGACTCTTGGACTCGAGCTCATCAAGTGCATTCAAGACACCAGCAGTGCCTTGCGGGCCTGTCGCCGGGTATTGGAAGCTTCCCAAAAAGACACAATAATGGACGGCGAAGGGGACGGCGAAAGAGCCAAGACGAGTGATGCTGAAGATACGGCGACTTCTCAAGGAAATCAGATGGATACGGATTCGAAGTCAAAGCCTGAATCAAAAGAGCGGCAGCCATCTAACGCGACCGATGCTTCGAAGGCCTCCGAGCCCGCCCACAAGGAACGCGAGACTCCCGTCTCGACGAGAAAGAGGTCGCAATCTGTTGCTGGTTTGGCCGATGGCGCCGACGAGGACAATGCTGTTGAGAAGAGGAGCAAGAGGGTTCGCAGACGAACAGATGCCAAGGAGGCTGAAGAGGCGACAGATCCGAGCACGCTGCTCGCGAACCAGATCCAGCCGTATCAGGAAGCTGATCTGAACCTTTTCCAAATAACTAAGAACACTCTGGAAACCCTCGGCGTCGAGGACCGGGACACGCTGGATTGCCTACAGGAACTCTTGGATTCCTGCGCCACCGAAGATCGTGCTTCGAAGCTGACCCGTCGTGGCGCCAAGGACTTGCGGAGCATCATTCTTGGATTCAACGAGGAGACTGCCATGGTCCTCTTGAACAAAAAAGAGCAAGCTACTCTTGGACTCTCCTCTTTCCTCGAGCACGCCAAATCCAGCTCTCAAGATGCACCTTCAGTGCCCCCGTTTGACGAGACGCAGGGGCTCAGGGACTTCGCCGAAAGAATAAGCAAGTGTGACACCTGGATGACGAGCGACGACGTCTCCTTTGAATGGGTCCGTATCGTCAGCGAGAGCTACGCGACCTTCAAGTGGTCAGACACCATGAAGCTCGCCGTGGTGCAGATGCTGAACCGCGTGGACTCCGTCCTCTATGAGCGAATTCAAAACGATTTCGAGCTATTCTCTGATTCGCCCGAGAAGCTTGCGCATCTGGAAACGATGATCCCCATGCTCTTTGAGCTGCACATCGACATCTACGAAAGAATCACCAACCCAAGCAGCGC
Source organism: Tolypocladium amazonense (assembly GCA_024340795.1). Lineage (NCBI taxonomy): Eukaryota > Fungi > Ascomycota > Sordariomycetes > Hypocreales > Ophiocordycipitaceae > Tolypocladium > Tolypocladium amazonense. Next base: position 119,590 of record JALHCE010000050.1, on the reverse strand, counting down.
AGTCGACTATGCCACGCGCATGGAAACAAAATATCGGCTTGGCCGATGGCTCAATGTTGCTTCGACTTACATCCACCTTCTTAAACGACCGGATCGCGATCCGCTCTGTGTGCGTTTCTTGTGGGCGTCCGTCATGGCATCCTCACTCGCCGACAGCCCTGTGCGAGAACACATCCTCTTGCTTTGGACTTCGCTTCGAGATTTCCTATCAAAAGAGCATATCGAGCTCATCAATCTCCCTAACAATATTGTTTTGCCCACCATTTCACCAGCCGCAGCTGATCGGGAGATTTCAAAGCTGACCACCATGGACTTCTTCCTCGGCTTGTTCCAGGAGGAAATGGAGGATCCGGTGCATGTCATTGAGACTCTGGAGCCTGTTCTCAATCCTTCATCTGTCTACCTGTCGGGCGAGCAGGCCGAAGATTCCAATGACTCTGGCGCCTTGCCATCGGAAGAGACTTCGCCAAATCAGCCCATATCCGAGTGTGCAACCCAAGGCATGAAAGACCTATGGAAGTTTCTTCTTAGCAGCAGCACCGAACTACGCCTTTTCCTATGGTCCCGGCTGGGAGATGCTTACGCAGCGATCGAGTACCCCACGAAGCGATTCTCCTGCATTTTGAAGAGCATCGAGATGATAGTCGCCGACCTGGATCGTGACACCTACCTCAAAACCCCAGATGAGTCACGGGCCCTCCTTTTCATGCGTATCATGAAGGCCCTTGACGAATTGCTCATCCAAGCGCTGTCATTGGCATTGAACGAGGGCAGTGTTTTTGAGATCATCGATGAGGATCACCTGAGGTCCAGCTCCAGTGCGCTTGCCAAGGTCAGCTGCATGCTTCACGTTGCGGCGCTTTGCGAAGACGAAGCTCGTATTGGAATTGCTTCTGCTCCTTCGAGTAACACTACGTTCGTGTCTTTGGTCAACAAGCTTCGAGAGATGCAGGTGCGCGCATGGTCTCTACAGTACACGTTGTTCAAGGCAGGCCTGCCCCAGCAGGAGGGCGCCATTTCTCCCGAAAACGACTTAGCAGACTTCCTCGCCGCAGTCCATCGAGTCATTGGGTTGCGCAAATTCTGCAAACTATCCAACAAGATATTCCTCAAGCTGATGCGGATGGAACTCCTCAGGTGGAAGAACGTCGAAAACTGGGAAGATCATCTCGGCCAGGTGCTGTACGACCTGCACGGCCTGAAGCTTGGCGTTGGTTTGTGGGAAGTCCAGGATCACGGCTGCCCGTATGAAAAGCTCGAGAAGAGGCAGGCAATGTTGTTTGTCGAGAAGGTCATGATTCTCGCCAACAGGATGCCAATGAAAGACCTCCTCAAGTCCGACTTGAAGACGACCATCGAGCACATGCAGCAGACCATTGGACAGCCCAAGTCGACGCCACAGATGATACACAACCTGCGCAACTTTACCGAAATACTCAAGAAGCCCATTCATCCTCTGCGGTTGTACCAGGCACTCACTGGGAATGTGTCGGTGGATGCAGTCACCGCAAACATGCCCGAGGCAGCCCTTGCCAGACATGGGTGGTTCTTCTTGCTGGGTATGATTGCTTTGACCAAGTTCAAGGGTGTGGATTTGAATCGACGGCAGACTCCCGGAGCCACCGATGACTTGAGAATCGGAGCGACGTTTCTCAGGCTGCAGCTGCAATTTACGGCGGACAACTGGGAAGCCTGGTTCCGTCTCGCCGAATGCTTCGACTACGAGCTTGACGAGTCAGTGCTGTGGACAGCGGACAAGATGAACAAGGATCGCGCCGAGCTTGTCAAATTCCAACGCAACGCCATACACTGTTACACGCTTGCTCTGTCTAATTCACGCCACGTCACCGTGGAAGTCAACGATGGAGACCCATTGCACGACTTGTACCATAAATTCGCGATGCGCTTGTATTCCTCCAGCCGAGAGCCTTTTGCGATGGAGCCTTTTGAACATTCTGACCAAGAGAGGTTCTTTATTGAGAACATGGGTGCCGGAACCTTCAAAAGAATACTCCATGACCAAATAACCGAGTACAAAGTCTGGAAGTTTGCCGCCAAGCTTTTCAGAATGGCCATGGAAAGATGCCCGAACAACTGGAAGTGGGTATCCCAAGATGTCCCCTTGATTGCGCAATGCTAACTGCCAGCAGGAATCCGTACATGCTGGCCAAGTGCTATTGGAAGATGCACCAAACTCCAGTAGAGAAGTTGGATGCCACGGATCAAAAGGCCGTGGTGACTTCAAAACTCGTTATCGGCGCACTCAAAAAGGCCATCGAGGTCGCGACCAATGCGCGCAAGTCCCGACACAGCGATCCTATTCTGGAGCCACACTACAAAATTGCCTCGATCCTACACAAAATGGTCATTCGCGGTGACATGCCTGCGGCGGATGCTGCTTCGATTCTCTCTGAGCAGCCATTCGGTGTTGCCCTCCATCCAGATGACCACTGCGCATCATTCTCTGAGCCGGAGGACTGGGAAGAGTACATCATCCGCAACTTAACCAAGCTGCGGGAAAAAGACAAGTCCAATTGGCATCACCGCATCGTCATGCGACATGCCAAGATCCTCTTCGAGGAAGTCTACACGTCTCAGGGCGGCGACAAGCTTGTCGAGGCCAAGGCAGCGTTTGCCATACTCAAGGAAAATATGTTCACCAAGACCATGGTGATGAATGTATGGAAATGCGATGCCGAGCGCCCCGGTCGACATCACGTCTTCACGGAGCAGTATGTGCGATTCATGACGAGACTACTGGTCATACTAAAGGATCGAACGAACTTGGAACTGCTTCTCCGACGTCTTCGAAAGAAGGGCGCTGACTTCTACCATTTTCCGGATCTATGGCAGACTTGCTGTGGAGCCTATCTTAAGTTGCTCCGACAGGCGTTTGACGTACGCCAGGCGGATGAGGAGGTATTCAAGGCACTGCCGAATGAGGAGTTTGAGATTATCAGTGAACGGATCACAGAGTGGGCAGCCGGTGATGGACCGCACGTTCCAGCGCTCGGTTGCATGAAGGAAGCGATTGAACTGAAAAAGCTGAACGCGAACCTGATGAAGGCGGCGCCGATTGACGATCTCATCAATGACTGCTACGCCACGATATACGTCGACGTTTCCAAGACGCTGCCTGGGCTGGAGCCGAGCAAAATCATCGCCGAAAGAAATCTCGCAAAGGAGGTGGCTGCTCAGCTAGAGGCCGTGGCCCAGGCCGACGCGAAGCCACCCAGCTCTCTCAGCAGCATCCTGAACCCGCCTAACGGCCAAGACACTGGCAGCGCCACCCCGTTCGAGGCCGATAAGGCCGAGCCATCAGCGCGGGCTCGCAGAGCAGTTCGAAGGCCTGACATTCTCCGCAAGGCAGAGCAGGCCGTGCTTCGCGCCATGGAAGCTCCAAAGCATGTCGTTACGAAGAGTCGAGTCGGCAGTGTGTGCAGCAAGCGCGGCAGTCAGACTCCAGCTGCAATGGCCAGTGACGCCAGCAGCGATGACGAGGAGGAGGGACCAGATGCGCAGGTTCGTAGGGAGGCTGGCGTGGACCTGGACGAGGAAATGAGAGAGGCAGATGCGAACGAAGAAGGCGGCGACGATGAAGAGCAGGACGAATCGCGAGTCGAGGACAGGGAAGGGCACGACACTGAGGTCGGAAGCATCCATGACTCTGCAGACGATGAGAGCGACCTAACGGATGTCCCTGACGACTACGATGACGAGGTTCCGCCAGGCCTACTATTCCCCAACTTGGGACGTGATGAGACGAGCGGCGAAGAGGCTGACAGCGAGAGCGAGGGCCACGATGAGGACGAGACGGAGGAGGGCGGCGAGGATGAAGCCGAAGACGACGATGACAACGGCGACGACGGCGACGAACATGACAGAGATGAGGATGATGCCGAAGAAGAGGAAGGCGATGAGGAAGGTGACGAGGAAGCCGACAATGAGGACACGGAGATGGCCGAGGCTGACGCAGCTCGGTCATCGGATCGCGAAGAGCCTGAGCCGTAGAGCTTGAGGGGTGGAGGTGACATCCCGTGTTGAACGTGACGATGCCACGCCTCGTTGCGCTGTACTACTTTGTTGAGAACGGGCAATGGCTTGTTTTGGGGTGTATTGGTAGACTACGGTATGATTACAAGCGCGAGGTAGACTGTCAGGCGTCATGTAGGCGCCTGGTTGATGAGCGGCGAATTATTTCATGTAGAGCGAAAAGATGAACTTGACATCTGGCACTAATGCCGGGGCGGTTGCAGGTGAATAAATACCAGAATCTACCTGAAGAACGAGTGTCCAACAAAATAGCCGAGTTGGTATTGCGCAAAACGAGGGTGTTCAACATGTCATTTGTGGAAAGATGTTCCTGAACCTCCACCCCTCTGGCCTTGCTGTGACTGTCAACGAGCATCACAGTGCCTTTTCAGCTGCTCATCGCATACTGATTGCTTGCTTGAGAAGAGAGAACGTATGTAGCGAGAAGTGCCCGGCCTTGTAGCATGACATCTGTCATCGCGAATCAACTATGAGTCTTGCCATCTTGCACTGTCACTCAGCAAAACATGACATCCCGCTAGCACGGTCGTTATGTTGTCATGGACGTCGCGTTGGTTCCTGAAGACGGGGCAGTAATCAGCGGGCAAGGTTACGACATCAGGCGCGGAGAAACTGTCTCACCAACAAGCTGCTGACCCGAAACAAAAGCCTTCGTTGATCAGTCGCGACCGAATATCCTGGAAATGAAACTACGCTTCGACGCCGATGCCTTGGTCCGCGCCTTTTGCTCGCGGTACTCAGTGATTGCGTTCTCGGCGCGCCGCTGGCGGGCGTATGCGCGCTGGGTCGAGCGGGCCACGTTCTCCTTCCAGTCGGGCGTCTCGGGGTACGGGTCGTACCACGGCTTGTCGTTGATGGGCTCCGTGTACACGAGCGTGCCGTCGGGCTGTTCGGTGACGGTGCCGACCATTGTTGATGAGTGGATGGGTATGTGTGTCGAACGGGGTATGATATGCTTCTTAAGACGTTTAAAGCTTACTTTGATTTCACTTCATCTTTGGGATTTTCGGGGAAGTGTCTCTTCGTTTTAATAGTTCGTGTACCACAGCGCTGGGAACCTCTCAGAGCCAGTCCATTGCGGCGGGTGAGAGCTGAACTTGCGGGCGCTGGCGCTGGCGGTGGCTGAGGTTTGTACAGTTCGATCGAACAAGGTAATCGGAGCTGGAAGACGGGGAGGGCGGGAGCTACCAATAGCGTCCGCTGGCACCCACTCATATCCGCGTTTCCTCTTAGATGGCGCATCGGCTCTTGCACGTTATTGGTGTCATGTGCCCGTGGCCGCGATGGCGTCGAAACGCCCCGGCGTCTATACGTGTCGGCACTTGCAAGTCGCATTGGCTGCCTCGATTCCGTGATTGGTCTGGACCGTAACGTCCAGGTAAGTGCCTCGCGAGGCGAATTGATTACAGCCGCAATGGGCTCGAGTTGTGGCGTCCCAGCTACTTTCGCCAGCCGCATTGCCTTATCTGGCAACCACTACGACGACATGACAACTCATACACCGATATCAACCGGGAGCCAAGACCTATCGTCTCAGTGTTGCGAAAGCATCCGGAAGAATGGATGAACAGTCTTTGAGGCACTACTTCAGCGCATTGGCGTTCTCCTCGACAAGCCAATTATGGTCATATCAGAACAAGTCCGCCGGAGGAAATGGAGACGTCCCGACACAACCCATGCTCTCCCTTGACGAGATTCGGGAAAAAGCGGCTCAATATGCAAGTCGGAAACATCCTCGAGGCCAAGAGCCGACCGCTCTAACAGCTTCTAGAAACGCCTCTTCAACGAGCCAAGAAAGAAGGCCAAGCCCCCTGTTTCCTTGCTGTACGTCCCCAGTCCTAGACAGTGTCTAAACTGTCCATATTGAACAAGGTAGAGTAGGAACCGGGAATGGCAAACAGCACCCGATTAGCATTACCGCAGCACTCTTCGAGGAGCTCCTCGGCACGGGTCGGCTGGCGTGGGCGTTTGTTCGTGGCATACACTGCAACAACGGCTCCCTCGGGCACTTTGTAGACTATTCAAGCGTCGCATCCGACGCAACGCCTTGCAGTCTTTGTACGTGTCATGCTGCTCCCTGACCGCAAAGATGTGGCCAAAACGTCGTTGACGAACCCTAGCCAGCCATCATCGTGGCAACTCCGTACACCCCCTTCCACGACTTCTCACTCGCTCTGCGCATGTCCGTCCCCACCGGTGCCGTCACCGGCATCCTCCTCTGCAAGCTGCAATCCACTGTCCCCGGCATCCTCCGCCGGCTGCAAGCCCAGCCGTCCACCGGTTCGCCGCTCGGCGTGCTCACCATCCTTTACGACGAGTTCAGCCGGCGCGCCGAGTCCTGGCGCGCGACGCTCGACACCGAGGTCGTGCGCATCGAGCAAATCACCGCCATGACCTCCCTCATGCCGCTGTCCTCGGACGCGGCGGCGCTCAGCGAGACGGAGTACGAGCGCCTGGCGCGCGACATGCACGCCTGCAACACGAACCTCATCTTCCTCGGCGACCTGGTCAACTTCGAGCTCGAGTTCGGCGCCTTCTGCGGGACCGTGGCGGCCGTCTTTGAGCAGCTGCGGCAGTCGGCGGGACGGCGGCCGTTGCAGAGCGTGCCGGCGCGGGATGGCTTTCACCAATGTCTGGCATTTCTGATGGAATTTAGTCGACTGAGGCAGCACCAGACGCAGGCCTTGCGGTCGCGGATACAGAGCCAGACCAACCTCGTAAGTTCTCTGATAATCAGGAAGAGCATGTGCGTGCCGGCTCACAGTTAGCATAGCTGTACAGCCTCATCTCCCAGAGAGATAGCCGGGTCAACTACATCATCGCCGACGAATCGCGCGGCATCGCGCTTGCGGCTAAGCAGGACAGCAGTACCATGCGAACGATTGCATTCATGACGCTGGTGTTTCTGCCCAGTACGCTGGTGGCTGTGAGTCAAGTGCTTCATCGGCGACTGGCATGCCATGGTCTAACGTCATGTAGAGCGTGTTCAGCGCCGGCATCTTTGATCTCAAACAAGGCTCCGACGGCGTGGTCGCCCCTTTATGGTGGGTATTCCTACTGGTAGCTGTGCTCTTCACCTCCGTTGTCGTCGTCGCTTGGTGGTTCTGGAACAGACATGCATCGGACCCTGCTTTGCCACAGGATAAGGGAAATATTGCTTAGATTAATTCTGCTTTTTGAACGCCTGAATACGACATCAAGTAGGGTATCGATTAGACATGGAAATTTGGGCCGCACACCAGGTCTTAGCCGACGTCCTTGTCCATATCGTCCCGCCGCCTCTTGTCGCCCGCCTTGCCCCGTCTGTTTCCGAACCCTTTCTTTTCCCGGCTGTCCATTATGGCCTTCATTTCATTCCTTGAATGCCGTTGCGCCTCCTCGACTCTGCCCTGGAACGTCATGACTTCTTCCTTTTCCGTCGGATACGCCTCCAGTTCTTTGCCCATGGCCGCTTCTATCCGCTTGTACACCTCAATGTCGTATTGAGTGACCAAGCTTAACGCAACACCAGACTTACCCGCACGAGCAGTACGTCCCACACGGTGAATGTACGTCTTGGAGTCCATAGGCAGGTCGTAGTTGAGCACTACGTCAACCTTGGGTATGTCCAGACCACGAGCAGCAACGTCGGTGGCGACGAGAATGTCCCGGGTACCGGCACGGAACTTGTTCAGGGCTCCCAATCGCGATGACTGCGACAGCTGGCCGTGCAACGGAATTGCGCCGAAGCCAAGCGTGCGCAGGAAGATGGCTATCCTCTGCGTCTCATAAACGGTCCGGGTGAAGATGATGGTCGATTTGCCGGCAAACTCGTTGACGAGGTAGATGAGATACGTGTCTTTCTTGGTTTGGGGTACGAAGACGTAATGCTGGAGGAGGGTCGACACGGTCTGGTATTTGTTGAAGCTGATGCTGACCTTGACCGGGTCGCGCAAGCTGGCGCGCTGCAAGCTCTCGACCTTGGAGCTCATCGTGGCCGAGAAGAGATAGGTGCGGCGCTCACGCGGGATGAACTTGAGGAGCTTGTCGATACTCGGACCAAAGTCCATGTCCAGCAGGCGGTCGGCCTCGTCCATGACCAAATATTTCAGCGTTCGCAGGGAGAATCCCTTTGTCTTTTCAAGGTGGTCGACCAGTCTTCCCGGCGTCGCAACAATGACGTGTGGCTTCTTGCCCAGGGCAATGGCCTGCGGCACCATGTCCAGACCTCCGACGATGACGGCGCAGCGGAGGGAGATGAGCGAGCCGAGGGCCTCGAATGCCTGGCCGATCTGTGCGGCCAGTTCGCGGGTGGGAGCCAGCACAAGGCCGAAGAGCGGCTGGGGCTTGTCGAGCAGCGCCTGCAGCATGGGGAGCGCAAAGGCGGCCGTCTTTCCGCTACCCGTCTCGGCCAAGCCGATGATATCACGGCCTTGCAGAGCGACGGGGATGGACTTTTGTTGGATCGGGGTCGGGTACTTGTAGTTCAGCGCCTCGCAGGCCTCGCAGAGTGCATCGACGACTCCCTGAGGACTGTTAGCAAAGGCAGTCATGCACCCAGGACTGCAACACAAACCAATTCTTTGAATGTCTTTGGAGTCTCAGGTTCCTCTTCGGCTGACTCGGCAGCATCTGGGTCGATGGGTGCGCCGTCCAGCGTCGCAGACTCCTCGGTGGACTCTGGAGACGCAGCGGGAGCGCTCTTCTCGGACACATGCTTCTTCTTGGGTGCGTCATGCGCAACCTTTCTCCTCTTGACTTCGCCCATCCTGAAGGTTGTCCAGCAGGTGACCTGCAGAGATGGACGGGGTTTGATTGACAGGGGGAGAGCTCAGGGCTGGCTGCTCAAATTTATCTCGTTGAACGACGGGCTGAGAAAGGCCAGGCTGTCAGGATGTGCGTGAGGAGTGTATTGCAGGTCTAAGTTTCTGGCCAGAGCCAAAAAGCTAAACACTCGTACACGCCTATTTAGTAGGCTGATGGTTGATGGCAGCCAGCGTCAAAAAATTTAGCGGGGCAGCTTATCGCACGTGCCGGTGCTCTTATCGCGCGTCCCCGCCAAACTTTTTTTCCTTAGCTGCTGCTGAGCTGCGCAGACTCAATCGGACGGCCCTGTTCATCGACATACATCAACGTCGCAATGGCACGGAGAAGAACAAAGAAGCGAACCCACGTCGGGGCCAACAACCCGGAGACGGCCGCCGCCGGCCATGCGTCGGCGCGCGACCCCAAGAGCATGGTCATCCGCATCGGCGCGGGCGAGGTCGGCTCGAGCATCAGCCAGCTCGCGACCGACGTGCGCAAGGTCATGGAGCCGGGCACCGCCAGCCGGCTCAAGGAGCGGAGGGCCAATAGGCTCAAGGACTACGTCGTCATGTGCGGGCCGCTCGGCGTGACGCACATGCTGATGTTCTCGCGGTCCGAGGGCGGCAACACGAACCTGCGAGTTGCCCTGGCGCCTCGAGGACCGACGATGCACTTCCGCGTGGAAAAGTACTCGCTGTGCAAGGATGTGCAGCGAAGCCAAAAGCACCCTCGCGGCGGCGGCAAGGAGTTTCTCACCCCTCCTCTGGTAAGATGGACTGCCTTCTCGCCATTGTCTTCCTGCTAACGCGAGCAGCTCGTCATGAACAACTTTTCCTCTCCAAACGCAGACGCCAAGTCCAAGGTCCCCAAGCACCTCGAATCGCTGGCCACCACCACCTTCCAGTCGCTCTTCCCTCCCATCAACCCTCAAGTCACGCCCCTCAAGACGATCCGACGAGTGCTGCTGTTGAACCGCGAAAAGTCAGAAGAGGATGACGGAACCTTCATCATCAACTTCAGGCACTACGCTCTCACCACGAGGTCGACAGGCGTCTCGAAACAACTGCGCAGAATCAACGCCGCGGAGCGATTCATGGCGACAAAATCAAGCCGCCAGCAGAAGATGCCGAACCTGGGCAAGCTCGAGGACATTGCCGACTACATGATCGGCGAGAACGACGATGGCTACACGACGGACGCGACGAGCGGCAGCGAACTTGACACGGATGCCGAGGTCGAAGTCGCTGACGCTGCTCCTCGCAAGGTGCTATCAGCCAAGGCTCGCCTGGCGTTGGAACAAAGCGGTGAAGCCGAGGAGGAGGGCGAAGACACCGTGGAGAGAAGGAGGGTCAAGCTTGTCGAGCTGGGTCCTCGCATGAGGTTGCGCTTGACCAAAGTGGAGGATGGCATGTGCGCTGGTAAGGTCATGTGGCACGAGTATATCCACAAGAGCAAAGAGGAGATCAAGGAACTAGAGAAGCGGTGGGAGAAGCGGCACCAGGAGAAGGAGGCACGACGCAAGGAGCAGAAGGCCAACGTGGAGAGAAAGAAGGCTGCCAAGGAGGCTAAGAAGCAGAGCGGAGGCGGAGAGGGCGATGAAGAAGAGGAGGAGGATGACGACGACTACTACAGCGGTATGGAAGTGGACGATTTTGACAGCGAGGGATTGGCAGGAGATGCCGAGTACAAGGTGAATGAGAAGATGGAGGAAGACGGCGAGTGGGAAGACGAGGCGGCAGAGATTGCCAGGCATTGAGGTAATGGTGATAGTTAGTTGCTGCGGGGCGGGATGTGCTTTGTCTTGGCGTCCGGTATATCAGGCTCAATGCGGATGACTCTTGTTGGCTTGACAGCGATGGCATCGTTGAGCTGTGTTACCTACGTGTGTCGTGCAGAATTTCCAGCTTTCCTGCGACATATTGCGGCTTAATTGGTCGAAGATAGGGCCGACCCAGTTAAGACAGACACAAAACTCAGTCAAGACTAGGTTACTTGTGATCATCAATCTTGGGTCCATGAGCAACACAAACCGTCTCGATCAACGCTCAAGAGTTCCCCGATCCTGCTAACAGCCTGTTCGTCATTTTCCGTTGTGTAAGTCTGCATATACCCACCCTTTAATACAGCTACCCTAAAGATCAATTGATCAAGCATCGTCTAATCCATCACTAACAACTTTACTAGCCTTAAGTTAGAGCAGCATTAGAATTAATTAATTTGTATGGGACGACGGTAGGCATAAAAGAGCTTATATAGATATGTCTAATGAGGACTTATTACGGAGACGACTGTGATAAGCTTAGAGTATAAAGCCGTCATAGAGGTAACGCGACGTAGGTGAAATGTAAATCTTGCCGTCCCTCCGTATCTACTGAGCGAACGCGAATACGGCCCCGTCCGCAGTATCATTTCATTAGGATATCTTGTGCTCCAAACCGAACCTACGCTATCCGGGCATAATTAATAAGCACTTAATTAGGCAGCCGACAGTAACCATGTCCATTGGCTATGGTGAAAGCGGAAGTTATTGGAAGTTATCCCCACATAGAAAGTCGAAGGAATTATTTTTCCGCATTCGGGCATCGCTCTCGCATCGCGCGGTGATCATGTGGCGTTGAGTGGGCCGGGCTACGAGATCCTACGCGGCAGATATACCCCTGGACGATCTCACCGCCTGTGCCTTCTCAGCGGCGCAGCCGCCGTGGCGTCGTTTCTCAGCGGCACAGCCGTCGTGTTAGTGCTTTTCGGAATTGTGTTGCCCCCGACCCTTTCATTTCGGCGACCTCATTTTGCGCGGCAAGTGTTGGGGAGCGTCGGGACGGTGGGAATCGTTTCGGTGGCTGGCTGCCGTATGGGCAAATTACGAGGCGGGACAGGGCAACGCCGTAAGCACTGTTGATGGACAGATATCGTTTTCTCCACGCACGAGGTCTGTCGTTAGATGTGTTGATGACCTCATGGGCGAATAAGTGTGCAAGTCCGGCAAGAGGGTTCTTGTTTCGTAGACGATATAGCCATGAAAACGATTGCGTTTATTCTTATTGCATTCAAATCAATGAATGTCACCTCTATTGAGCCCCCTCCAACGGACGCCTAAGACAGTCGATTCCGTTTCGCAGCAACTATCCAACTCCATTCACTTAATGTCTGGCAATCTGTCCATGTGTCGCTGTGAGACTTCATTAACTTTCAAGTATACGTGCAGGTTGGTGATCTCAAGTGAGCTGTCAAAGACCACCAAGGCAGATACGAATGGCACAGAAAACAACGAAAAGTGTTGACCAAGACGAGTATGAAAGAGAAAGGTCCTTGGATGAACAGCTCACAGTCTTACTATTTCTGAGCCCGTCTAAACAGCCTGTCGGCCCGCGAGTAGGTCAACATTTAATAGCCCGGTGGCTCAATCAAGAGCCGTCATGGGCCATCCCCTGCCATCTTTCAAAATTGCCAGTGTCCAGCGCGAACAGATCCAGTAGCCGTCCAACCATCTGATCCAGAATATCGTTCACCGAACTCGGCCTCGTGTAGAACCCCACCACCGGAGGTGAAATGATAGCGCCCGCCCGGGTTACCTCCATCATATTCCTCAAATGTATCTCACTCAGTGGCGTCTCCCTTACCGACAAGACCAGTCTTCGTCGCTCTTTCAGACATACATCTGCGGCCCGCGTGATGAGATCGTCACATATGCCGGCGTTGATGGCCGCCAATGTTTTCACTGAACATGGCGCGACAATCATGCCGTCGACTTTGTAGGAGCCGCTGGCAATCGGGGCCGCCAAGTCGGATGAATTGTAACTGTGGTCGGCCAGAGCGCGGACATTTGCTGGAGTGTAGTCCGTCTCGTATTTAATTGTCTCGGCTGCCCATTTGCTGATTATAAGATGCGTTTCGACGTTGAGGCGCCGCAGAGCCAAGAGAATGTGAATGCCTATCGCGGCACCTGTCGCGCCGGTAAGGGCGACAATGATCTTTCTTCTGGTGCTTCGTTCCATTTGCGTTACGTCGATTGCGAAAGCCTTGAACTGCTGTCTTACTAGAGTGCTTTGTCGTCACCGTGAAAGTACGATGGGCTTACTTAAAGAGCTTACATGACTGACTCGTGTCGGGTTGATACTTTGGCGTTTCGGCCGTCCGGTAAGCGCGGGAGCTGTGCCTCAGATCGGCAGGGTCCAGAGGGTTAGCTCGCCCACTCGACCTCCTGCCCATGTCGTCTGGGGCTTACATGCCGTCGGACCCTGACCATGCTGCCCGGATATGCCGAGAATCCGGGCAGCACTGGTCCGGGTCTGACGGCATGTTCGGAGGTCGAGTGGACCCTCGGTTGTAAGGCCAGTTGCCATGAACCACGCGGTGAGCAAGACGTATAATACATCGCGCCTTGCGCCTTGTTCTGATCCTTTGTCAAAGCCTCATTTCAGAAAATAAGTGCCACATACAGCCGCGAAACAAGAGCAGTTCTTATCGTCATGTCTTCGCGAAATCTTCCCCATCTTGACTTTCGCGCCTTCGTGCATGCTCTCGAAGAAGATGGTGACCTCGTTCAGATCGACAAAGAGTGCGACCCTAACCTTGAGGTCGGAGCCATCGTTCGCAGGGTAGTTGAGAACGATGGGAAAGCTCCGCTTTTCAACAATCTGAAGGGACAAAACCACAATGGTCTTTGGCGCATTCTTGGTGCCCCCAATTCGCTTAGGTTGGACCCCAAGCAAAGATTTGGCAGACTGGCCAGGCACATTGGTCTGCCTAAAGAAGCGTCTATGAAGCAGGTGCTGGATCACTTAGCCGCAGCCAAAGCAGCTACCCCTATTGCCCCAAAGATCGTCGAGACAGGCCCTTGCAAAGAATTTCGCCTTACATCAGATGAATTTGATCTTACTCGACTTCCCGCGCCCCAACTGCATCAAGGAGACGGTGGCAGATACGTGCAAACCTACGGTATGCATATCGTTCAGTCACCAGATGGCAAGTGGACAAACTGGTCCATCAATCGCGCAATGGTTCATGACCGCAACCACCTGGTTGGCATGGTTTTTTTCCCGCAGCATATCGCTCAAATCCACGAAATGTGGAAAAAGGAAGGACGTGACATGCCGTGGGCTTTGGCTTTTGGTGTGCCTCCAGCTGCAATCATGGCTTCTGGCATGCCGCTTCCTGATGGTATTACTGAAGCCGAGTACGTTGGGTCGCTAGTAGGGTCTCCACTGGAAGTCGTGAAGTGTGAGACGAGTGGCCTCTACGTACCCGCCAACTCTGAGATTGTATTCGAGGGAACATGCTCAATCACTGAAACGGGCCCCGAAGGCCCGTTTGGAGAGATGCACGGGTGAGTCGACAACGCTTCATAACAACGCGCTTGCTGACTTGGCTAGCTATGTGTTCCCAGGCGATATCCACCCCTGGCCCAAGTTTCAGGTGGACGTCATCACGCATCGCAAAGATGCCATTCTTCCGGTCTCGGCTTGCGGGCGACTAACGGATGAGACTGTAAGTATAATGACATCGAGAGTCTGCATTTGTTGACTTGTGGCAGCACACTATGATTGGCCCTCTTGCGGCTGCGGAGATTGGCTTCTTGCTTAAGGCAGAGGGTCTTCCTGTCAACGATGTCTTCTCCTCATTTGAGTCTCAAGTTACCTGGGTTGCAATTCAAGTCGATACGCAGAAGCTTCGAGAACTCCGGACAACCTCTGAAGCATTTTGTCGCAAGATAGGGGACCTCGTTTTCAGGCATAAAGCCGGCGTAACTATCCATCGATTGGTCATTGTTGGAGATGACATTGATGTTTACAACTTCAAAGACGTCATTTGGGCTTTCTGTACTCGTTGCCGCCCCGGCATGGATGAGTATCATTACGAGGATGTACAGGGATTTCCGCTGATTCCTTACATGTCTTATGGGAATGGGTCACCAACTACAGGCGGCAAGGTAGTTTCGGACTGTCTACTTCCCGCCGAGTATACCACTGGAAGAAATTGGGAAGCCGCAAGCTTTGAGGGTTCCTTTCCGGAGGAAATAAAGCAAAACGTTCGCGACCAATGGGAGTCCTTGGGGTTTGACGCTATCAGGGAATAAGGTCTATGCAAATAATCACCACGAATAGTAAGACATGAGTTAGTCCACTGCTGACGCAAAATGCGTCCATGGATACAAGATGCTTAGCGCCGTGTTCTTGGGCTCGTTTCCATACACGATTCCCAGATTATTGTTTTAAGGCAACGCTGGCGAGGCTCACGAAAGGAACTAAGCCTTTTTGCTTGTTATAGCCCCAAACAGGTGTTCGGACATCACGACGGCGTTCTGCGGCCACATAAGGGGTGATAGGAAAAGGATCCGATACCATCACCTCCTTTGGGACCCCCTTGCCTGTCTATTATTTTGGTGGGACAATTCGTATGGAGTACTCTAAACCGGACCCAAGTACTTCAAAGTATTTAAACGCACGATCGCTAATCCAGTAAGCATGCGAGCCGCAGAACGCCTGCTTTACCCTTGACATGAAATTGATTTGAGACACATATATCTGCCAGGCGAGTGGAACAATGTTTGTGCAGTGTCGACTGCCCAATGGCTCACATCGCCCACGAACTGGTCCCAACAATACCAACGAAGAGCGTGGCTCCCGCCATCCACCAACTCGCAACTCCGAACGCTCCCTGGATATCCTGCCTCAACACACCCCACAGAATACCGAACAGTAAGCTCGGCGGAAGAAAGCCAATACCGAGAATCCACCAAATTTTTGTCCAATTCCAGTCTTCCTTGTAGTAGATCCCCCACGCTTCAATCACTTCGGAACATTGGGATGGGAGGTCTCCGCATGTTCTCTTTGGGAGTTGCCGCAGAACCAATGTTGAGTCTGGTTCTATGTCGTCGGGGTTGTTGAAGAAGTCCATCATCAACCGCGGCCCGATGGGTGGCGATAGCTTGGATGGGACCGGACTGCATTCATATTCCGATCCGTAGGGCCGTACAAGACGTACTGGAGGGAGACAACTGCAAAGCTTCCCGTGCTCGCAAATATCGTAGTGACAGCGCACGTCGATGTATCGACGACCTCCATACGCGAACTAATTATCATTTAAAAAGGAAATCCTCGAAAGACCTGGAACGTCTGACAGTCCACTCACCTTCATGAAGTGTATGCTGTGAAGCGTCTTCAGCGACCAGTACGGTCTCAGTCTCCCTCTGTGCTCATGGTAACTGTTTCGTAATGTGCGGAAAAGATGCCTGTCGTCCTTGATGTTTGTAACGAGTTCTGTGCGGAAGTCGACTGTATGTCGTCCCCGCTGGAAGCAAGACATGAGATAAAGGTTGTTCGTGCTCAGTCCGCCCATTTCGAGGTCTTCTTGGAAGCGGCTGCTTCGAACCTCACCCATTGGCGTTCTCCAGTCTTGGTCAGATATATCGCCCGACTCAGAGATATTTGTGTGAAAGGAGCCGCTAGTGGAAGAGCCTGAAGAGAGCGAAACTTTGGAGCCGTGATCTTTGTCACTGCTAGGACTGGCATTCGATCGATATGCCGATGAGTTGAGAAACGACTGCAAAGCGTCAACAGCCCCTGGCTCACTTTCCAAGTAGTCATCGTATAGCATTTCGCCACGTCTCTAAATGATCATCAACACCAAGCAAAACGCAAGAGGACGTGCTGCACGCGCTTACATTCTTCCATCTAAGGCGTTGGTGACCAGGCGCTGGATCGGTTTTGTTCCAGTTGTGAGATCCAATTGTAGGGGTAACATGTATGTCATAGTCCCTGCAGAAGACCGCGTAAGTCCCTACAGGGAATTAGCAACAGCGCGTTGTAGCAAGCGCATAATGGAATTATGCGGCTAAGCCAGGATTGCCTACAATGATGCCACTATTTGACGTCAGTATGCCGATGAGAGAGTAGTAAATGTCGAGATGCGGCGCTTACCATGTCCCACTTCCGTCTGGCCTTCCGAGCTGCCTGAGTCCACTTCCGCCGCACTTAATAGAATGAATTAGCAACCTAATTCACCGTGAAGCTTGGAAGCCTAGTCATCCGATATCTGACGGTGAAGGGGGAATTTCAACCTACTGTGATACAATGCATCATCAAAGCGTCTTTTCAGGAGCGCTCCCACAGTAAGGACAGCTGAACTGTGTGATGGTAAACCCTACCCCACGTATTAGAACGTACCGCACCAAGGCAAATCAACGCTTACTTACCCTTCTCGGCCAGTCTTCTATAGTGCTCAGGGCACTACAAAGCTCCTGCTTGTTCTCTAAACCCGCGCTTTCCGCTCCAGATTGGACCTGAACCTGAATCTGGGCACGTAGCCCAGGCACGCTGTGCTCCATGCAATGCGTCGCGGCAAGTTGCTGGATGATGGACACAATGGCGCTGTAACAGCGCCTTAAGGTCATGATGCCACTCAAGTGGAGGCAAGATAGAGCCCCAGCCCTCTCCTTAGCGCGATTATTTGTGCGGAGTTTGTTGGTAACGCGGAAGACTGTTGCTTCTGCAGTAGGAGTGGGAGGACCAAAAAGCTGAACCAAAGCCTGTCTTACATCTTCGTTGCGGAGCTCGATAGTATACTTGTTCAACCTAAGCAAAATAGCAGCTACGTCAGCAACTACAGAGTGAAGATTCATCGTCCGAGCAGTCAGAAAATAAAACTGACTCAAATTCAGCTGCCGACCTGCGTCTGCTGCAGAACCCTATTAGTCCAATTTACTCTTGCATGGTCCGACATTTAATGTGGTGAACGGGTAACACTTACGTTGCATCGCATTGCTTTTGGTACAGTGTGTTGAAGGGACTTGGATCGGTTATAGAGAGCATGGGCATTGACGCAAGTCTTTTGCGCTCGACCTCATCAACGTTGCGTGCTTCAGTCTCGACGTCAAGATCTTCGATAAGTTGTCATGAGGCTGCTGGGGAAGAGCTCTGATATTGAATGTCTGTTAGTCTTGGGACATTGACCGGAGAAAAATAGTGATGAGGAAGAGGCAGTGGAAGCGTGTCTGCGATTTATAAATGCCACAATGGTTCTGAAGTATTGTAAGTGGTGTTTAAGAAGGCAAACACCATTATGATTGGTGCTGCCGACCCGCTGGCTCCCGCCTCTCCACGTGCAGCGGGCCGGGGTTGTCATCCACCAATCAGGGGCGAGGCGGACCTTGGGGGACAGTGGCGGAGCGAGACAAGCACCGCTATGATTGGTGCTGCCGAGGGTTGTTACCACTGAATGGGCAGACTCACCCCATCCACCAATGGCGGCGATGAGGCAGGGCGAACAGCGGCAAATCAGCAGCTTCAGGGTGCTGGCGGACCGCGAGACAAAAAACGTTGTGATTGGTGCCGCCGGGAGTTCAAGTTGTCGACCACGTGATCGGGAGCAAGAGCAACACCAGTACGGAGTACATAATGGTGAATGCGCAAACTTACCCCATCCACCAATGGCGGCGATGAGGCAGGGCGAACAGCAGCTTCGGGATGATGGCGGACCGTGAGACAACCGCCGTTATGATTGGTGCTCCGGGGATTGTCATCCACGTGCCAGGGAGCAAGAGCAACGCCAGTACATGTACATACTTTATGGTGAATCCGCGAAATCAACCCATCAACCAATGGCGGAGATGATATCGAGGCAGTGCGAACAGCGGCAAAGAGCCGCGACGTCTGTCTGTCGAAAACCAGACCGGGATCCCGCTATAAGATAGATGAAGCGGTAGCAAGAAGAAGATAAGAGTGATTTAGAGAAGTCACAAGCATGGTAGAGACTAGAGGAGAGGAGAATGTCAAGAAGATATATACATACTGAAGCCAGGGATCCCAATTTGCCCATCCTGGTCCGAGCTTCTGATTTCACGCAGGCCCTGCATCGGCGCCTCTTACATAGTGGCCACGACGTCGCACCGCTACCACGTCGAAGGCGATGCGGCGAATTACAGGGCGCGCTCGCCCGTACCAGCAGCCGACGCTTGGGTGCTTCGGCCCAAGCCGCGACGGTGCGGCGAGTTACAGGGCGAGCTCGCCCCTACCAGCAGCCGACGCTTGGGCAGGCATCCAGACGTGCTGCGGGCCGCGGCGCTGCGGCGAATTACAGGGCGCGCTCGCCCCCCACCAGCGGGCAGGCAGTGACCGAGGAGAAGTGAGGCAGTGCACCATTAGTGCTCCTTCCGGGGAGCTTACTGGTGGATAGCTTGGCCTACAGGCACGAGCCGAAAAACGCCAGGACGGAAGACTCGGCGCCACGCCGCCGAGACCCGCCAAATCGGCAGCTTGGTTATTGACAGCTTCTTTGGGATCAACAACCAACCCAGATGCTCGAAACTTAAGTCTCGCGGTAACGCATGTAACGTTGAAATGCACATGCGTCAGACTTGTTACAGATGATGCCAATTGTAGAAAGACCAGCAGGACGGGCAAGGTCAAACACATCTTTGACTACATGTATGTTTTTGGCTGGTATAAACCCTTCCTCGCATACGGCAAATATCTCGTTGCAGCTGCGCAAAAATCGCTCCGTGATAGTTCTTCGAGCCGTGTTAAAGTCGCGAAGTCCTGCATAGGAATACTGATTGGAGCTTCAGTAATGGTGAAAGTCAGAAGACCACCACACACGGGGTAAGTTCAACCAAAACCAAGCCCTTCTTCAATATAAGAGCATTGAGGAACACCCTAGGATAGGTTCATAAGTTACTTAGGTCTAGGGTTATAAGCGCATTTGTCTTCCGATATACGGCCATATCGACGGTTCATTAGCCGACGACTGATCCGATGAGGGTGTTATCAACAAGGCAGAGCAGCTCTCCAATGTAAGCCCGGGTCTCGGGATTGTTACGACTGACAGAACAGCATACACTGTACAAGTGTTTAGGGCCTCTGCACAATTTCTACACCGACAAGAAAAAAGGCCTTGTTATTTAGCGTCCGCGGAACATAAAGCAGAAGGTATCCTGCGCCAAAGTTGCGTAGGCCCGGAAATGATCCCTCTCATCAGGACGCATGTCTCTCTGGTTTAAGTTAAATTGCTGGTAAGAATAGAGCGCATCCTCCAGCTGCTCGGTGTTCTCTTCCATGGTGAATTACTCCACTCCCACCGTGAGCTTCGGGGGCTGATAAAAGTGAGCTTCCATAGCTACGCAAGTACAAGCCGCGCCAGGACTACTCTGGAGCACTGATGGAAATCATACCGAACCTGTTGCTAGATGAGATCGTTGCTTATACCGTTCTCACAGGTCCTTGAAGTCAATCAACGAGTTGTTCAGACTACCTTTGCCTATTGACATCATGGTAAAGCGACACGATGACCCTCCACTATCATTCGTCAGTAGAGAATTTACCGGCGCCAGATTCCCCGACAAACGCCACGGTTCTGGTGCTAGGACATCAAAAATCGGCGAAAATTTGCGCCTCCTTGGGTCGGCGATGCATTTCACAATCAGAGTCGTTATGTAGAAAACTGCTCTCTAATTCTTAAGACATTGGCGATTCATCTTGTCGTGTTACGGAATGCATTTGGAAGGTTTGTCTCGTTGAATGCCTTGCGGGGGCCCCTCACTCTCCACGTCGTGGCGGTCTAATACAGCCGTCTCGCACGAGATTCCAGGATGTGATTTCCAGGCGGTTGCTGCCAGAGCTGTCAATCTGGAACGATGTTTTGTGCTCGCGTCCTGCGCGACGCTGTCAACCGCGGCAGCGACGGTGTTTGCATCCTTTCGATTCGGGCTGGGAAGCTGCGCCTGTTGCACGCCTCGGCTCAATTATTCAGTCGGACATGGCCTCCGAGCTTTGCTTCTATTTTCTTCCGCGTCTCCAGACTCCGAAATTTTCTCTGTGGAATGCGCTCTCGGGTATATGGCGGGAGTGAGTAACCCGGGGCGCTCGAGAGTTAATTTGACCAAGTATCTGCGGGGATTCGAACATGATTGTCGATGAGCCATCTTCCACAGAGAGTATTGTTACGTCAGCCGCGATTCCAGAGGCGGGCGTGCCAGGCACTTAGCGCATATGCACTGATTATGATTAAAGGGCCAGAACAGAAGTTGGACCCTTTCTGACGAAGTTGCAGAGATGTGTGTTTTGTAAGCGAGGCGAGAGACCCATCTAGCGCTGACTCTGCTTGATGGGCGTGGTCTCGGCCTTGCTGGTGGCTCTCTTGCATTTCATGCAACTCCAAACCGGCACGAGATAGGCCCCGGAATTCGTTACTGTAGCGTTCACGGACCTAGCTGATGCAAAGATCCTGGACAAGGACGTATAATAAAACTTTGTGACGCATTTACAGCAAATTCCTGCCGGTACTGTAGAGTAAGCGTGTTTGACAAACTGACCCGTGGTCAGAGTAAGCGTAGGCCCTTGAAGCGGGTGTGCCCGCCCCGGAAAAGTGGAAGCGCTAACTGCAGCACATGCGGAGTAATTTCCCCTGGCGCACCCAAACACCCGTCGGCCCCGTCCAACGGCCGTTAACTTATGTTCTTGACGTGTCGCTCACAATTCACACCTTTCGGTTGCACGACTCGCGAGACCTATAAGCCTCATAGCGCTCCGATTACCATGATCTTTTGAGCTCTATAGTTTTGGAAGCTGCAGATAGACGCTATGTTTAGACAAGCAGCTGTTGCGGCTCGCGTGGTCGCCAAACGACCAGCCGTGAAGCTCAGCAGCCGTGCACAGCGTCCTCGATGGAACTCATCAACCACGCGGAGCCGCTCCAACAGGCTACCCCGAGCTGTAGGGCTACTAGCCGCCGCAGGATTGGGCTACTATCTCGGCCATGGAAAGAGCATCACTATCTACTCGTCTGGAGCTGCTCCAACGCTGTCCAGCCCCGCGCCTGGCATCCCATCTGCAGACTCCGAGACCGATATTCCCGTCGAATCTCCAGTCGCGGTGCTGGACCTCGCTGCTTCAAACGAAAAGATCCGAGAGCAGGCGCAGAGCTTCGTCTTTGCCAATGGCCAGACGCAGGGGAGAGTGGACGTGGTGCGCGTTGCGAGCAATTCCCGGGTCGAGGATGAGTGGGCCGTGGCCGTAGGCCGCGGACTGGCTGGTGGCGAGGCGCTGTACGCGGGCGTCTATGATGGACACGCGTTAGTGAACATATTTCCAAACCTGCATCGTGAGTATTTCACGTACAACTGACATCTTTTTGCAGTGGCTGGGCTACCGCCGTGGTCCTCAAGAAGGCTCTCATCCGCTACGTATCTGGCGCCCTCGGCCGGCTTGCGCCCTCCAGCGACGGAGACACGGTTAACGACGCCATCAAGGATGCCTTTACTCGCCTTGACGACCGAATTACGGACGCGGCTAGGCAGGCCACTGCGTCCGCTGCTGCCGAGCAAGCTGGCGCATCGGGGATCCGCGCGCTTGCCCCCGCCATTGCTGGCTCCTGTGCCCTGCTTACCGTGTACGACGCTGCCTCGTCCACTCTGCGGACCGCCGTGACGGGTGACTCGCGCGCCGTGCTGGGAGCCTGGGTGCCCGAGACGGGTTCATACGCCGCCGAGGCGCTCAGCAAGGACCAGACGGGCTTCAACGCGGACGAGGTCAAGCGCCTCGACGCAGAGCACCCCGGCGAAATAGCCGACATAGTTGACACGAAGTCGGGTCGGCTTCTGGGCATCGCTGTCACGCGCGCCTTTGGTGACCATCGTTGGAAGTGGCCCCTAGACGAAGTCTCCGCCGCGCAGAGCCGCCTCTTCGGCTACGGACCACGGCCCAATTACAAGACACCGCCGTACATGACGGCTCGGCCCGAAGTCACCACACGGCGCGTCGGAAACGCCGACTTTGCCATCCTCGCGTCTGACGGCTTGTGGGATCTCATGTCCAACGACGATGCCGTCGCCTGCGTCGAGCGTTGGCTTGCAGCGAAGAAGGCGGGTAGGCCCGAGACGGTGACGCCTGCGCCGACCAACTTCACCGTCAGCGATGACGGATACGCGACCTGGAAGGCGAAGCCGGCGGACTTTGCCATCGAGGACCTTGACAGCGCGGCTGTGTGCCTTGTGAAGAACGCGCTGGGCGGCCGGCGGAGAGGCTTGTTTTGCGGTGCCATGACCACGTATTCGCCGCTCTCGCGGCATGTGAGAGACGACATTACTGTGCAGGTCATTTTCTTCAAGGACCCGTATGGCAAATAAACGTGAGCGGTGGTGATTAGGATTCGAGCCGGGCTGGATCTTCCCATCTGAAATAGGGTCTCCACGCCTATCCCCTGTACAGGGCCGAGGAATCGTTTGTGTTTGCTTCAATTGTTTTAGTCGAACCAGGACATAAATAAGAAAATACAGTAAGGCTTGGCGGCCAGGTAGCTGCCACAATGAACATTAAGGTCAGCATCTTATCAGGGGGAGCCCAAAGGAACGAAGGATGCAACACTAGGCGCAGCAGAAGACGTCGTATTCGATCTAGCGACTAAGGTGCTTATGAGCTTCACCGCATAACTACGTACATGTACCCGTTCCTGCGGACAACTGCAGCCCGTTCCACTTAACCAAGGACAAGGCTAGCTTAATATGGACTGTTCCCAAAGTCTACAGGCCGCCAACGAATCCCGCGATGTTCAGCCCTCTTAGGCAATTCTGTTGGGCAGGGTCGCGTGCCAGCTGCAACGTCTGTTGGCGCAGGTGCTGCAGATACCGGTCCTGTCTCCATGTGGCCAGCACTGCGTGTGGGATCTGCAACGAACGGCGCGGCAGCTGTTCCTGCTGCGCTTACCGAGAAGTGCCTCAGACCTAGCTTGGAGAACGCCGTCAAGCTTCGAGTGCAACTCATCGTACGCCGGCTGTTCGTGAAGGTACTCCTGGAGCTCCTCGGGCGTGATAGACTTGAAGTCGGAAGCAGACTCGTCGCTGCGGTCGCCGAGGTCGTCCTGCATGCGGAAGACGAGCTTGTCGTCAACAACGAGCCAAGTCTGGCCGTCCTTGAACGTGTTGTACATGCCGACGAGGTCGGCGTGCTTGACGTCGTCGTGCGCAAACTCATGAGGCACGGCCGTGTACTTGACTTTCACGTTGCCATCCTCAGCGGTATACATGATGTCACGCCCAGCAGGAGCGGGTTCCTCAGCTGCCATGATCTGAGTCGCCAGAGTACTGGCAAGGAAGACGAGAAGTGAGGGACGCATCTTGAATTGATGGAAGATGAAAATACTTGGCTGAGTGCTTTGCGTGTATGTCTGAAGTGTTGATGGTGTCCTTCAAGATTATTTGAAAACAGGGCGTTATCGCTCCCTACTTATACTTTGAATTCCAGCGGCGTCGTCGTTCATTAAGCATTAACCCTGCCAAATGACCGCTTTGTAAGTCTTTACAGGGAAGGACTAAATACGGCTACTGGCAAAAATCTCACTGTCGCGCAGGTGTAGTTCGACGTGCACGTAAGATTTTGGATGCCCAATTTCATTGACAATCTGATGCTTACTGCATAAGTTGCGTAGCATCCGTACGACCTGCATTGCCTGCCCGGAGAAGCTCTGTTTCCTCGACGGAGAAGAAGCGCCATTGAGAATAGGTTGGAGGAACTGTGCTGCTTCTGGGAACACGTTGAATGTTCCGGGAGAGCTGTTGAGGCTTAGACCTTAGGATAGTCTATCAGTATGGTTATGGAGGGAGCCTGTCTGCACAGGTGCTCATCTGCCATATTGAATAATGGGCAGCAGCACCCCAGGTTCAACCGCAAGGTTCTGGCAGAGTGCAGGCAATAGTTCGAGACAATCAGCCGAGATATCACAAAATTGCCTCATTCTCTCAGGTTCTGTCAGCAACACGCGTCTGCGCCTAAATTTCTCGCCCCGCCCAGAAACGACATCAAGGTAGTTGCCGCATGGTGGATGGGTGGCTACGGCAGGCACCAGGGCGCAGATGCACGTTGATGATCAGATTGTCACGGCACTTCGCGGCCACATCTCCCAAATCTCTGGCCATCTCAGGACTAAAGAGATGCACTGTCAAATAAGTGAGTGTTTTGCTGTCGAGTAGACTACGCTCCTACTTGTTCCGGGTCATTTTAAAGACGGAGTTTGTTGGTATCTGTTGAAGCCGGACTCAAAACATGAGACGATAGAGCCCAACGAGAGAGTAGCACGGATCTGCCGGAACGCAATACTGAGTCGGCTCGTCGGGGGTGGGGGCTGTCTGCGGACGAGGTAACCGAGACTTACGCACTGGATCAGATGTTGTTGCGGCCCTTGATCCGCAACTCCGAGGCGAGATTGGCCACGGCCCGTGCTTACCGCTGACGGCAGGGCGCCACCACGATCTGCAACGATTGGCTATCATTTGCCATTGGCTGCAAGTACGAAATGCTTGTTTCCCCCATCGAATCGGCGAACTCGACGCGTCCGGGCCCGAAACGAAACCGCCCCCATCAGTAGCCTCCTCCCCTCCCTCCGGGATTGGTCGAAGAGCGACGACTTGAGAGACGCAGGCCCCAACCTGAATTTTGGAGAGTTACACTCAACGGCAACATTTAGGCATCATCTGCACGCCACGCGAGGAGGACGCACTGTGACGCTGACCAAGCACTGCGCAGGCGAGCAGCTGAGCGCATCTGGGCTCATAACGAATCGACATCGCTCCTGCTCTCTCACTTTTCCCTGCTCCCGAGCAAAGTGTAGTTTCAGCGCGGCACTTGGCTTCGACTATACGTAGTGGCTGCCGCGGCTGTTTAAGGTAAGACGCCAAGCTTTGGCTAGACCGTGGAGTCTAGCCGACCAACCTGACCAACCTGATACCGGGTTACGTCGCGTAGCCACGTCGAGAAGCTTTGTAACCTTTCGCAACCTCTCACCATCGCACTGAACTTGCGCTCCCCATTTCTCCTGCTCTGCTCTATTGTGGTTCACGGGTGATTATCCAAGCCAATAGCTACGAGGTTCCCTCCGTGGGACACGTCGGCGACGATGATCCCCGACCCCAGCAGCGCTCTCTATCATTCATCTGCGTCCCTGACTACAGAAATATTGAAATTGTGGTTGCATTAATACATGTGGCAAAGGTTCCTCGTGAAAGTCACACCTAGCGTAGCGACCCTTGGAGAACCTGGCCTCCGGAGGAGTGTTTTGTAAAGTGGCTTTCTCTTTGGCCACAATTTCCAGCCTAAAATTTGGAAACCGCGGGCTCGTCTTCGACCTTCGCAGCGCTGTCACATACACAGACTCATCTTGCTTTTACCCAATTTCCAGATTGGCGGCTCCGGAATAAAGACAGATCAACGATCGCGGCTTCACGCTACTTGTCATTGCCTCGCGAGCAGCGCAAACCTGTATATAGGGCGCTCCGTCCAGACTTCGGTAAGGGCACATTGGATCTCATCAGGAGGTGCGCCAATTCTGTGATAGCGGCACTGAGAGATACTGTATCGTGACTGTACTAGATGCATATCGAAGTAATCAACTTGTAGGTGACTTCGTCCAACTAGACATCAAAGCATGTTGGACGTAAGTTGACAAGAGCATAAGAAACCTTTCTCAATGAGATTTTGAACTAGAAAACACGCTCGTTAGCAAAAGAGGTGCTGCGTATCACAAAATGCTATGCAGCGATTCATGATCAAGACCGGAGATTGCTGCAATATTCCCAGTTTGGCATGGCCCTAACATCTGTTTTGAAACCCTCCATAGACACCACTTCGTCAAACTTGGCCAAGTCTTGCAGCCGTGTTTCCGCCACCTCATGCTTATTCGCCCAGCTGTCCATGAAGCAATGCGGCTCAGTCCGCGAAGAACCAAGGTCGATGAGCTGTCCGTCCCCAAAGTTTTCCTTTCGGATATCCCGATTGTAGAATTTTCAGCTTGTTTAGCAGCCTAAGGTTACTCAAAACCTTTCTGAGGGTATTAGCGCTGATCCCAGCATCTGGCGACGCAAGGTCTTTGACGATAGCGTGAATTGGGCGCTGGCCTGGTGAAGACTGGTCGTCATCCAGACAATCCTCTTCCAAATCCAGGCCGATGTCCTCTAATATTTTCCTATTCTCATCTCGTAAGTACAGATAGCCCCAACAGGGGATGACAAGCTGTCGTTTTAGCAATCCAGTACGCTGAGCCGCTTTGAGCCGACCGTATGCTCGACATTCTGCGAAGAAGGGGTCGGTGTGATAGGCTATCGTCTTGAGTGAGATGGAGTCGTCGAGGACTGAATCCCAGTAGTAACGTGTATCTTCTGGATTGAAAACTTTGAACTAAATGTTACGCTACTATCAGCTGCACGCAATTCTTCCCGGGCCTGCAGTTACTCACAACTTTGAGGGAGTACATTCGCGACTCAATATTTACTTTAAATACATATCCGTCAGTTCTGCTTCCCGAAAAACCGTCCCGATCTCGATCGGTTCTCCCGATCCAGTCGATTGGGGAATCGTGATGGTGAAAAGGATGTAATTTGGGGCCGTCACATGGCGGGAGATCCGCTAAACGAGAAGTGAGACGTGAACTTTTTCTCTTTCTAGGCATAATGGACGATCTCAATGCCGTGTGCATCAGTCTGTCCTTGTTGCGCAATTCATAAGGAGGGAGTGTGCGCCAAGCCAACTGCCAAGAACTGCTCAGGCGATGATAAAAAACTATAGGCTGATCTGCGGTGGGGGAAGTATAAAATTAAAGTTCGAATAAAATTGCTTGGCGTCTAAGTTAGAATTAGAGCCGATAGAAAATTGCCTAATCTTGAGTATTCTCCCTTGAATAATCCCTAGATCCCTCTAATTTACATAGTTTAGTGTCCTCATATAAGCCATAAGTACCTCGATATTTTCTATACCATTTACCGAATTTCTACGCCATCTTACGTTATATATACTTAACTTCGAAACTATTCACTGTAGTACACGTAACATTAATGCGTTTTCTTTCCATCATTCTCTTTACCTTAGGCCTCTTTGGCCTAGGTTTTACTTCGCCTTTACCAGCGGATAAGGAACTCTCGCAAAATAAACTACCTCTGGCGAATTCAAACGGAAGGGCCACGGTTTCATCGCTTTCGGGAAATATTAGATCGGCTATAGAAAAACGTGGGCCAGCAAATAAAAACATAGCAAGGCAGCCGGCGGCTCCGGCTCGAAATGGGCGAACTAGAGCGGCAAAATCGGGTGGAAAGGGGATAATGGGGGCGGCTAATTGGGTTGCAAACAAAGCAACTGCGGGGGTTAATTGGGTAAAAGGACAACTGCCGGGACGAAAGGTATTATATTACGCGATAAAAATATTCGTTGATCCTTTTACTAACCGACTGAAGGGCAGTTGGAATCCACCTCAAAAAAACGACAAAGATACCTACGGAACGGTTAACGGTCCTACGCTTCTGAATATCCATCCTGTTTGGTCGGCCTACCCTAACCGAGGCCCAGATTGAAGACCTGCTTGAATTCATAAAGGCCAGCAAGGAAGGGCGCCTCAAGTCAGGGAGATGGTTACCGGGTAAGAGCAGTAAGAACAAAACTATGCCAATACGACAGGCATCCACGTACTGTGTGAGATATAATTGTCGATATGGCTGCATTTTATCGACTGAAGAACCATTCATCTTTATGACAAAACCTCCAGATGTAAATATCCATGAAAATATAGAAAAGCTTCTGAAATCTGACGGATTGACGGAGTATGTTTCTATCCCGGAGTGAGGAAGGTTGCGACAAATTGACCTTCAATCTCGCTTTGTGATTTCTTCATATACTAGCAGGTAATCGCAATGAGGTAGACTGGGACTACCAACCTCGGGGCTCCGAGTTGATTACCGGTGGGACATGCACGGCTTCCCAAGCGCCGGTAACCTCGCAGAGTCAACTTCGTCCATCCGGCTCTAAGAGAAGACCAACCGCCAGTTCGCGAAGAAATTCTTGAAAGAGAACAAGAAGCGATGCTGATGACCGTATTTATTTATCCTTTACTGGAAGCTTTATATCTGCAACGCAGGTATTATGACTAATCCCGCTTCAAGACAATGGGAGAAAAGAAGCGTACTAACGTGGCACCTAGTTATCGGACCAGTCCTCACATGTTGAGGAGGATGTGTCAGAGGTTGGGAGCGAGCTCATGCAAAACTCGCAAGATAACACTAGAGAAGCTGGTGAACCTGGCGAAGGCGTTACAGTTGACCGTTATCTAAAGAGGCTACGATCAAGGCGAAAGATACGGCAACGTTCATGCACCCCTCCCACATATTTAGCCGGATAGCAGCATGGAATGAGTCCAATGTTCCGGTATTGAAAGAACTGGTGTGGCTCCCAAGCGTTGTACTTCCATTACTCTACAAATGGGACACTTTCTTTAAGGGAAGGATGGCTTAACATTGGTCTCAATGTATAAGTGCATTTCTACATGTTGGCGCGTGGGAAAGTTATATTACAACTGAAGCCGCGCCACCTATGGCAGAGCATTATTCTTGAATGTGCAAAGAGTAAAATTTCTACGTGGCGTTAGGACTTTTGTGAATTGTCCAATAAGTAGTGTACTATTGTGTTCCGTTTGATATGCGCTTCCGCCCACACAACACACATTCAACTTGCTAATATCGATTCCCTGGACAATCTGTAACTAAGTCTTTGTGCTGCTGACAATGGAAAGGTCAACAGAGGTTGATTTCGGGCGCGCTTAGGGGGCCCAGGAAGTCAATGCCGACACTCGTGCCGCAGGTGCCGCAGAACGTATGCTCACATGCCTTGAATGCAAATTGGTAATCTTTAAGATCATCCCTTCTGCGCATGTGCTCAATCTGGCTTCGGAAAGACGTAGATTAATATGTACGCAAGGTTCTCGCAACGCAAATGGATTGGTTGCATGCGAGGATATCGGTCGCGTCAGTGGTTCGTAGAGGATCTTGAATGCGACCGTGCAGCAATGCCAAGCGCACGTGTACTAGACATCTTTTGTTAGTGCAGAAGCTAACTGCGCATAAAATAATCAGATTTGCGCTGAGTTATCCTCATATTCTGAAATTTGGGTGTGATATGAGACTTTGCGAAGCCAAATCCCTCCCTTGCTCCTTGTGAATCAGGTTGGTGCGAGACGCCCATGCGTGTCATGTGGAAAGTTCCTCACGCGGAATTACCTCGCATTCAAAAAGGCACGCTATCTTGGTGGCTTGAGGGATTGGGGCTCTATATTGACGCGTTCGGCGTCCCGACGTGCGCCTGGCCCCAGATTCATCGAGACTTGGCAACCTAATTTTGATTTGCGCAGTGGTCTATTACATTATAAGGAATTGGCATCATGGTAAATTACGTATGGAAAAGGCTAAGTGATACAAAGACGAGACGTGATGACAAGATACGTCGTGATTCATACTCAACGAATGACTTCAATGTTGGCAATCAACCAACCGATCAACAACCCAACAGGTATTGGTAGAGTTGAGACCTTCCCTTGCAGCATTGGCGCGATGCCATCCCCGGAGACGTTCTAGAACCTGAACGTGGGCCGATTGCGCGGAGCATGCATTAGAGCACTTCGCCACCCAGTACAGAGCCAACAGTTCTCCAGGAGGCCGTCGATGTTGCTTCGCTCCTTGATTGTCGCCCACCTACTCCGTACACCAACCTGCACCGCACTTGTAC
Organism: Tolypocladium amazonense; assembly: GCA_024340795.1. Taxonomy (NCBI): domain Eukaryota; kingdom Fungi; phylum Ascomycota; class Sordariomycetes; order Hypocreales; family Ophiocordycipitaceae; genus Tolypocladium; species Tolypocladium amazonense. The sequence continues at coordinate 89,228 of JALHCE010000050.1, read as the reverse complement.
AATCAGACATCAACGCCGACTAGAGTATCCTGCACCACCGCGCCGTGTAGGCTTTCATCTTGTACGAGTAGTCTGATAATGCCTATTGCGCGCCCGTAGCCTGCCCCTGCTTCGCTGGGTTCTGTATAAATGAGCCGACCTCCGTGACGCCACCCAGATGAGCGACGAATACAGGCATCCTGAGTCGAACTCATCAGTGAACTAACCGCATTGGTCTAAACGCCACCGTTTGCTCATGCACATCGTCTCTATTTTATCCATCTTCGGGCGCTCAATTTCTTCCTCCACAAAAGTTCCAAGTCAGGGGACAGGCCCTGCCCTGCGCTGCGGTGGGGGTCATGCTATCGCTATCGCCTTCGCTGCGGCACAGCTTATCATAATCACCATCGCGGTACCTTTGTCCTCATCGGAAGTTATTTGACCCTGCCCAAGGCCACATCGGGGTACATCAGGTCGAATTGGACTGGCATAGAAGCTCGCCGCGGATAACGGTCTCCTTCAGGCTTACTGTGCCAGCAGCTCACAGCACTCATGCGTCTGTCCATCTTGCAATGTTCATTAAACTGCCCAGCTGAAATATTGCCGTGCGGTCACGCTTCTCTTGAATGTTGCTGAACTTCGTCTATTCTCAAGCCGAACACAAAGTATTGGGTGGCAACGAAGAACCCTCTAGCATCGGCCGCTTGCATGGAAAAGTGGGAAGCAACCGACAATGACGGGGAACATGATACATGTACCAGCCTTGAGACTGTCAAGATCTTCTACTTTGTGAGGTGCTAGGGACCACTGATTGATACACAAGTTGGCCGTTATCACAACCCACATAATTCCGTCGCTGAGGTTGGCCGACGGAGTATTGCAAGCAAGCTAGGTCTGTTGCCACGCTCGATGAGTCTTGATTCTCTCATGTGACCAACCTATACGCAAGCGTCAACTCTTGATAAATATTTCGCGCATCATGTGCTTTCACGCAGGCGAAACTGGGAAAATGGGAGGCTCGGATGTCAGTCCGAATACGCACATTTGTTTCAGTGGTGTCATATTGTCACCATGATCACGAATAACGGGGTTGTGGGAACAGAGCCCCACAGATGGCGGTGATAAGCGGCCCCTTTGGGTGCAGCTGAATCTGCCTGCACCTCTCCCATGTGCTCGCCGCTGTACGCAGATACCAAAGGGAGGTAATAAGCTAGGAATAAGTCACCCACTCTCTCGGCACCCGTCTCTGTCGGAAGGCACGGCCAAGGGATCCCTTTGCATGGCTGCGAATTGTCGTGGCCAACAACCTAAAGCGAATAAAAAAATGAGAATTGTTGCACTGTTCTGGTTTGGCTCAAAGCTTGATAGCCGCGAGGCTTTTTAAAACACCTCGCAATGGATGTGATCACGATCGTATGTTAGTCGCATACTCGTGGAGGGCACGCGGGAAGCCGGGCAAGGAAGCTTCATGCACCACGGCTGTTGCCGGATTAAGCTTGTCCGACCTCCACGCCCCAACTGCACATATTAAGATAACGCCACACAGCGCCTGATCACTAGTCCTGATGCAACGACGAACCAGAGACTGCGTGGTTGACGAGTACTCGGGTAAAAAGGACTCAATCATGGATCGACAGCCTGGGGCCCCGCGGGGGCCAACAAAGAATCCTTGCAGTCATTGAATGGGTCCGTGCATCAGCACCCCGAGGCCTCGCCGAACTTCGCTCATGCGCACGATGCGACTGCGCCAATGGCGGCAAACCTGTAATAAGTGACTGAACGCTGCGCAATCCTGATTCCTGGTGAACCTGGAGCCGATTCCGCGGGGGAGGAGCCCGATCGTGGACATGGAAGCGACTGATTCGCTAGCAGCTCAAGGGGGGCATCTGTCAGACGGAATACGGAGTACTTTACGAGTGGAAGGAGCTTACCGGACAAAGGTACCCGTCGAATCGGGAAATGGACCTTTTTGAGAGTACAAAGTTCCCGTCCCTCCCCCCCCGCGCGCTCGAGACTCCGTATCGCACGATAACGTCTCTAATGAACGGCCAACATGTATGGAACTTCCGTACCGCAGTTCGCTAGCGGAAAAAAGGTCCCCTTGTCCGTTGGTTCACTCCGAAGCTCGGCGTCCCCGGAGCCAAATCACGCGCGACACACCGCGTTACCGCTCCGACCTGCGATTCTGTATTTGCCGTGCTCGCTTGAGGCTCAAGTTGAGAGCAAAACTCCAGTGGCTGTTGGCGTGAGATTCGGTGCAAGGTACATGTTGAACTTTGGGTAGTCGAGACTTGGTAGCCGCGGATTGGGATCATACAAGAGTTGTGGTGCAATGTTAGATCCATCAGCCAATATCGAGTCGGTTGATATCCCAGCCGCTGCAACATTGTTCTACTCTTCAGTGAAGCAGTAAGTCGCGTGTAGGCCGAGATCCGTCGTGCTGCTGCATTCGATTCATATCCCCATTTCACTACTCGCATTTCGTATTAACGTCTTCAGCACTCATCATTCTTGCTGCATCGGAGCACGACTATGAGAGGGTGTCAACGAACATGGCAAGAAGCACTGCATATTTCAACCTGCCTATAAGGGCAAGAAGGGAGAGTTCGCCACGGGCTGTTGGTCCTTGAGACCCCGGAAGCTCAAAGGTTGATGTAGTCAAAAGATCCCGCCCGTAGCCAAAAGGCCCCAACAGTGGCGAAACTGGCAACCGGAAGCTTTTTGTGGAGACTGTCATGCCCATGCTCGGTCTCGACGCCGTAGCGCGGACCGCGCCGCTTGCCCCTGGGCTTACAAGGAGAGAGGGAGTTCAAGGAGGCGAGGTTAAATACCCAAAGATGCCGCGTCCCTTGCAAAGACTGCAGCGTGCTCTACCATCTCGCTGACACGAGTTCTACTCGACTTGAGTACAGTCTCACTGCTCTCGGAAGCACGACGACGGCACAGTCGCTTCTTCTCGCAAAGCCTGTCAGCCATGGGTCTAATCGACCGGTTCGGTCTCAAGAAGACCGCGTCGGCCACGGTCACGGCAACTGGCAGCGATGTCGGGCCTGGCGAAATGGGCGATCCCACCACGGAGCTGCGCAACTTCAGAAAGCAGCATAAGTGGGATCCGTTCCTCGATGTCGATAAGCTGGACAACATTGACGAAGCGCTTGACTCCGGTAACGTCGAAAAGCAGGCTGCTGTTGACGAATCTCTGATCCAGGAGGACTCTCCCTACCCCGAAGTAAGGGCATCGGTATGTAAATTCGGCTCACGTCCGTGTTCCAGCAGCAGAAGCGACTCATCATTGCTAGGTTCCACCCACTGACGAAGATGTCCCTGTCGATACGCTGCGCGCCTGGTTCATCGGTGCCCTGCTTTGCACCATTATTGCCGCCTGCAACGTTCTACTGTCCCTGCGCAACCCGCCGATGTCCATTCAATCAAGCGTCGTACAGTTGATGGCTTACCCGTAAGGCTGTCCATTCTTCATTCGCGCTTCGACCACCACGAATCTAACCCTACTTCAGGATAGGTTGCTTTTGGGCCAAGGTTGTACCGGATGTGTCTTTCACCATCTTCGGGAAGCAAATCAGACTCAACCCGGGACCATTCAATGTCAAGGAGCACACAATTATTACAATGATGACGGCTGCTGGTTCGACTGTCAGTTACGCCATCGACATTCTGCTCGCGCAAGAGGTCTACTATAGCCAACGATTCGGCTGGGGCTTCCAGATACTGCTTATACTTTCCACCCAAGCCATGGGCCTCGGAATTGCTGGCATCTCGCGACGCTTCCTTGTCTGGCCTTCCGCGATGGTCTGGCCGGCCACGCTTGTTACATCCGCCGTTATGCACTCTCTTCACGACCACAGGCCTGCTGATCCCGCGAGCACCAATGGATGGCGTATTGGACGCTATAAATTCTTCCTCCTTGTGGCTCTAGGCTGTTTTGTATATGAATGGATCCCTCAAGTTTTTGCACCATTTCTTTCATATTTCATTTTCGCTACTTGGATCGCACCGGACAACACTGTCGTCAATCAAATCTTCGGAGGGCAGACTGGCCTAGGACTTTTGCCCATCTCATTTGACTGGAACCAGATCAATGGATACTTGAACAGCCCGCTCCAGACTCCCACTTTCGCGCTGCTCAACATTGCCATGGGCTGTTTCATCTGCACCCTTGGGGCAATCGGACTCGCTTACGCTGGCCCCGACTATTATAGATACTTGCCGATCAGGTACGATACATTCGAGCACTCGCATTGCAATTTAACTTGAAAACGACTAACGAATACAGCGCGAATAAAAACTTCGATCGCTTTGCCCACGTGTATAATACCACCCGTATTCTCAACAAGGACTTTACCTTTAACGAGACGCTATACAAAGAATATTCGCCAATCCTGATTGGGGCATCCTTTTCTCTCTCCTACGCTATGAGCTTTGCGGCACTGATTTCCACAGTCACGCACGTCGCCCTCTTCTACGGACCGGATCTCTGGAATCGAGCTAAGAATTCAAAATTCGACGAGCCAGACATTCATCTCAAACTAATGAGGAAATACAAAGAGGCCCCGGAGTGGTGGTTCCTAGCAGTATTCGTTCTAAGCTTTGTCTGCGGCATCATCGCAGCTTTAGTCTGGGAAACTCACCTTCCGTGGTGGGCGTACGTCTTATGCATCGCCATCGGAGTCGTGCTCTTCATCCCTATCGGTATAGTTCAGGCCATTACAAACCAACAGACAGGTCTGAACGTTATTACGGAGATGATTGTGGGATATATGTAAGTGAGCCGCGTGGGAAAATAAACCAGGGTACGTCCGCTGACCACCGAATCAGGATCCCCGGACGCCCAGTTGCCATGATGCTTTTCAAAAGTTGGGGCTACATGCTTTCTAACAACGGCCTGAATTATATCTCTGATATGAAAGTTGGCCATTACATGAAGGTGCCTCCACGCAGCATGTTTGCGGCGCAAGCCTTCGCGGCTGTCTGGCTCTCCATTGTTCAGGTCGCCACGTACAACTTCTTGCTGGGGAACATCAGTGATATCTGCAGCCCGAACCAGCCTCAGGGCTTGAAGTGCCCCAACGCTAGAACTTTCTATAACGCCAGTGTGATCTGGGGTGTCATCGTGAGTCCCCCAACCGAATATTCGAGTCTAACCGCTGACCCCTGTTGCTCTGCAGGGCCCTCGCCGCGTGTTTGGCCCAGGAGGCGTGCTGTCGTGGACAAACTATTTTTGGCTCATCGGATTTGCCCTGCCAGTGATTCAGTTCTTCGTTGCACGGCGTTACCCACGCAGCTTCGCTCGATATATTCTGACACCGGTCATTTTTGGCGCCGCAGGCATGATTCCGCCCGCGACGCTTTGGAACATATGGCAATATTGCATCGTTGGCCTTGTGTTTAATTATTTCATCCGAAAGAAGTACTTTGGGTGGTGGAGTAAGTTCCCTGTCCCGACGTTGCTTCTAGAAACCGGCTGACACACAGAAACAGGCCAGTACAACTATGTCCTCTCTGCCGCCCTCGACATTGGAACGGCAATTTGCATCGTCTTGATGACTCTGATTCTCGGCTTTGGGGGTCTGACCTTCCCAGAATGGTGGGGAGTTACGGTTGTGGACTCAACTCTCGATGGCCAGACGTCCGCACAGAGTGCCTCGTTAATGGCCGTCACGAAGATCTTCAACAAAAACACGTCTAGCCCCATCGGACCTAGCACGTGGTAGTGTTTGAGCGACCGTCCGTTAGTATATCTCTGTAGATACTGTTTGAGTGTGGCTCGTTGGGTTGTCGAGAAAGTTTCACAGTTTACCAGTGTGGAGCGTTCCTACAGCTTTCGATGCTGCCTGCAAAGAAGTCCATAGAGATGAATCAGACTTTTGAGAAACCGTTATGGCCTACCAGTGCAGCTTGAAGAAAGCAATTCTGTACCACCACAAAAAGCAACGTTTTCGCGAATGTACGGAGTAGATTACAAGTCGTACCGAAAACCGGGGCTCAATCTCAAAGAGCCACCGAGCTGCAACTGAACAATTTCATCGCCAAGTTTTGGTCCACTGCCCTGCTCAAGCTCCGCGGCCATGAGCTTGCGGTTTTCGCGCACAAGGCAGAATCGCAGCACCGTCGCGACTAGTATGCAGACAAAGACAAAAATGGTGTTGGCGATCATGGCGGGCAGGTACCGTGGTCCCTGCGTCTTGTTGTATAGATATGGCGAGTATATCTGCGCAATATTCCCGACCATGTTAGCAATAGCAAAAGTAGCTGAGCGCTTCTCGATAGGTCGGGGAATCTGTGTGGCACGGCCTCGTCAGCAATCTCCGTCACCTCGTCGCGGGCTGCGCGAGCGTCAATGGGGTTGTGCGAGCGCACCGTGGATGAGATCCAAGCATAAGTAATATCAAAGCTACCATATACGCCACCAAGCATGAGGAACAACGAGAAGTAGCGCCCCGCCAGTGTCTGGGTGGCAGCAGCAATGATGAAACCCGCCATGCCGACGACGAGCGGGAGTGCCAGGTGGAAGTATCGCTCAGAGCGTTTATCGCTGGAGATCGACACTGCCATGGCGACGATCGCCGCGAACACATAAGGGGGGGCCGTCATGAGAAGCGACTGAACGTCGCCAAACTTGAAGGTAGCAACAAGAGTCGGGATGAAGGACGTGACCGCGCCGGCAGATGTCTTGAGTATGACAATGAGTGTCAGAATCCAGACCTTGTAATCAGCCAGCGCCAGCTTGAGTCCCTGCAGCATCGAGCCGCGCTCTTCGTCGAGGCTACCGCTGTGGACATGAATGCGGTGCACAGCAACAGCCCTCTCTTGGTCTGTGAGCCAGCGCGTCGTCGCCGGGAAGTCGGGCAAGACAAACATCGCGATCGACGAAAGCATAACCGTCGCAGCGCCTTCGATGATGAACAACCATTGCCAAGGATGGAGCCCACGGGCGCCGTTGAGGCCATACTGCACGCCAGCGCCGACTAGGCCACCGAAGGCGCTCGAAAGAAGGCTTCCCGTGTACATGACAGCCGTGCGCGTGGCGAGCTCGCGGGGTGTATACCAGCTCGACAGGAGGAAGAGCGCGCCAGGAAAGAACGGCGCCTCCAGAAAGCCCAAAAGGAACCGGCAGATGACCAGTCCTTTAAAGTCTGTAGCGAGAGCCGTGCATCCCGAAACAACACCCCAGAGGCCCATGCAGGCAGGCAGGTATATACTGGGTCGTACCCGAGTGAGGAGCAAGTTTGACGGGATCTGAAGGGCCAAGTAGCCGGCGAAGAGAACAGATATCGCAGTGTTGAATTGCCCGCCTTCGAGGTTGAGGTCCTTTTCGATTCCTTGAATCCTAGCGTTTGGAAGGGCATTTCGATCGAGATAGCTGCGACGGCGGTATTAGCGGGCAAATGAGTAACTAAGAGGCGAGCGTCAACTGTTCAAGCGTACTTCAACACAATCATGGCGACCAAGACAGGCATCAGAGTCCAGTCTATCTTTCGCTTCAGTGTCTTCTCCACGGCCGCATACTCCTGCGGGTCAGTGGGCAGGTAACTGAAGAAGGTTCCATTGGCGTCGATGCCTTGCTGCGGACGGTCTGCGATCCCGGCCTGGTCCTGACCAACATCTACTTCCGCCTCCCTGTTCATTTTAGACCAAGATGACTTCTTGCTGTGATAACTTGTCCTTCAAGTGAGCGGCGGTGACTCGAGCTTAGCGGTGTTCGCCAGCATGCCGTAGATCTCGTAACGGTCTGGAAGGGGACGGCAACGGTAGAGCCTCAGGCTCTACGCTGCTTCAGAGCAAAGGTTCGCGAGACAACTCTAATTTCCATCAAGGCACGGATGACCATCCAAGAGCCTGGCGAATGCAGATGGATAAAGGTCTCCAACTGGCCTTGTGAAGGGAGTGATGACGAGCTGGCTCGGGAGTTGGCCGAGTCTCAAACCGCCAAAAGGTTGGGTGCGGGGTACACCCGATGTCAGCGCCGACAGTCACCGACACACCGAGCGCTATTGCCTTTGATCTTTCGAAATCGATATGAGTCGGAGCTTGCGTGCGTGCGACCTAGTAACGTTGCTCTCTTCGAGTGTGCCCTCGAGCTGCACCTCACAGCGCCGCAAAGACACCCCATCGTGAGCTGTTGCCAACATGCAGCTGCGCCACTTCAGTGCCATGTCAACATAATGCTATGAATGTGCCACTGAACTTCAGTAGGGGATTTCTGTATGAAGCAAGACCGAAGCGCTCATACGTTCTCGGTAGGAGTCGACCGGGCGTGGATTGTTTTTGGCTAGCCAGGTGTCCAGGAGGACAATCTCGAGGACCTCGAGTCGGTTTCTCAAAGGCTGACCCGCGGCCTACATGTATCCCCGATAGCGGTTCATCATCTGCGGCCAATTTAATAAATGTACATAAAATCAGCACATCGATTCGGATGCTCGGTCAAATGCCTCAAGTATTGGTGGGTTCTTAGCATCAAATGAACAGCCAGCGGAGCTGGAGACGAGGTGCAGGTATATCTGAAAATTGGTGGATGCCTCTCCAACAAAGACGGTGGGTTCCTCTCCATCAACGGCGGCGCAACTTTTTATAGGCGCACCAAATCTTCTACAAGAAGAGAGGACCAGGTCTATATCTAAGCAATTGAGACGAGGATCGCGACAAGTCCGGCGAAAAAATGGTGCATTCACGGAGTTAACGATCGACCAGAAGCTGCGTCGCAACCGGCTATCGTGCCCCCCGGCGTGGCGCTGTGAATGGGCCAAAAAGACCCAACGGCTACTCAGCCGTCAGCCCGATTCACACGGTAATTGGTGCCGTGCGGTGCCAATGCCTCACCGCATGACGAGTCCCCGCGCGGCCATGGCTAGATGAGCGAGGCATCAGCCCTATCCAGGTTGCAGCTAAAATTCTCCGCTCTCCCAGGGTCCTGCCCTGGTTCATCGTCGTTCATCGTCGTTCTCGTTCATCGCCGAGGCGCCACCGCCGACAACCTCCCTTGCCTTCCCGAAGGCCCAACGAGACCTGCGCACAATGTCGTCAAAGCAACCAACCACAGGGCGAAAGCGGCCGGCCAAGCTATTCCACAAAAAGGTTAGAACGGGATGCCAGCGATGCAGAGCGCGCCGAGTAAAGGTATGCAGAGGCCTCCCGGCTTTGGCCTTGCAGCGAGATGCTGCCTTGCTGCTCCCACTCACACGCAGCCAGTGCGACGAGGCCAAGCCCATCTGCTCCAATTGCACGCGGCTGGAGCTGGAGTGCGCGTACGGCTATACCAAGACGGCGAGCGAGGAAAGCGGCTCGCAGCACACGGGCTCGCCGAGCCGAAGCGACCCACAGCTGCCTCCGGATAACATCGTGAATCCTCCCGAGTCTGAAGCCCGTCGGAAGCTCGAGCTGGAGCTTTTCTACCATTACGTCTCCGAGACAGGGCCATCGATCGCTGCCGACGAACACTCCCGCCGGTTCTGGGGGCCCGTCATTTGTCCCCTAGCATTCAAGTACGATGCCGTCCTAAATAGCATTTGCCTCATCTCGGCTCTTCACAGGGCGAAGAAGAGCAATTTTACGGACAAGAGTTCCATGAACCACTGCCGCACATATCTCAACATGGCGCTGCATGACCACAACTACGAGGTCGCTCAGCTGGATGCTGACAACGTGAACTCTGTCTGCCTGACCTCTTGTATCCTGCGCGTATATGGCTTCGTCCTGCTCCAAGACCGGCCATTGGCTCCCTACACGCCGCCAATCGATTGGCTTCGCATCACAGCCACCAGCAACGTGGTGTTTCGGAGGGCCGCGGACCTGGCCAGGGACGACCCGGAGTCTGTCGGCATGCAAATGATTGCAACTATATCGCATTTCCTGGACGAGAGACACGAGTTGCAAGAAGGCGATGACATGATCCACCTCCTACGGCGCCAGGAGCCGCACGAACTCACCGAGATCTGGGACGCGGAGATCGCCGAGGCGTACACCTCCACTCTAAGCTACATCGCGGCCATCTGGAAAGCGATGAACAATCGCGAACATCATGGCGGGCTGGCTCGCAGGCTGATCGTGTTCCCCATGCTGGTCGACAAACGCTTCGTGGACCTTGTAGAGGAGCAACGACCACGTGCCTTGGTCATCATTGCGCATTACTTCGCAATGTTGACGATGCTACGGGGCTTCTGGTGGGTCGGAGATTCCGGACCTCGCGAGGTCCGCGCAATGGTCGACGCGGTGCCTGCAGAGTGGCAGCATCTGCTAAGCTGGCCGCTGGAGATGCTGGAGAACGATGCTGTATTTAGTATCTACCCAGGGTGGAAAAAGCAAGATAGTTGACGGCAGGAAAAGTGCCCTATCGCGAGCGATGTTTTTGCACAATAGACCTCCCCAAGTATTGCGCGAATGGGCCACTGCTAGACATTGGTACATGCTTTGCCCGAATGTGGTTTGACGAGAGCCGAGTGCCGGCTCGTTCTCGTTCATCGAAACGCGGGTGTGGCTGAGATCTCCACCGCCTCAGCCATCGCCCCAAAGTCTGACGTGGGCGCTAGAATCAATTCCCCAAAACGTCGTCTTCATTACTCAGGAACAGACTTTTGCGGAAAAAACGGCATTGAGATCAAGTGCGTGTTTCGAGGTATTCGAGGTAGAAGTAAAAAAGTATATAGTTGCAACTCGTCTGCTCTTTCCCTGCAAAAAAGATTCTGATCTCTAACAACTTGATGAACCGGACAAAGTTGCCGAACCCTACATCTTGAATCCCGCTCTGCAGACTTCGGCGCTGTATAAGTCAATATTACCCAGCTGCTATAATGACCGACTCCATTTCGGCGGCGAAACTCGCTGTCTACATCATCCTCCTCCAGCCTGCGCTCTACTGTCTTTGGAAGCATGGAAAAACCGGGTTCCTAGGATGGTTCTACGTTCAGCTCTTCTGCGTGCTGCGCATAGCAACAGGAGGCCTTGGGCTTAATGGCGGCAATACAGACACCACGGGCGTGGTAATTAACAGCATCGGCCTCTCTCCCCTTCTCCTTGCCATCGCGGGCGTTTTGCATGAAGCGTAAGCTACAGTCCATTTTCATTGACTTCACACGTCTCTCTCCACAACGGCTGTCTAACTTCATTTCATTATAGGAAACGCGCAACGAATCCGCGTCTAAATAAAAAGCTCGAACTATTTCTAGAGGTTCAATACCATGCCCTGGTTGGAGTCGGCATGGTCTTGATCATCGTCGCCATTGTCAATCTCATGCAAGATGAGTCAGTGTCGACAATGAAAGTTCTCCTTGATGTCGGCTCAGCCATCAGCGCCTCAGCTTGGCTCCTGCTATTGCTTTGGGCATTCTGGTCGCTGTCCCAGATGAGAAGTAGGACCTCTGCATGCAGGGACACAACTGTGATGCGTTGTGGCAAAACGGTCAGTACTTCCCTACCGTAAAGCTTGATGAATCTTCTCAAACCCTGACGACTGACGTTACCAGCTCCTCAACGGCGTCTTCGTCGCTCTTTTCTTCGTCGCACTACGTCTTGGATACGCGATAGCCTATCTTCAGCTCCGGGTTTCCAACTCAACTTCTGAATTCCTGACTTCAAAAGCCGTCGAGGTCTGCTTGAGCGTCGTGCCAGAAATGCTTTGCGTTGTAACTCTTGTGTGCGCCGGTATCATAACAAGATCTCTGCGGAGTCAATTAAAGAGGCGCGATCAAGGCCTGACAAATGGAGAGGCAGCCGAGATGAAATAGATCGGGTCGGCAAGCGGCAAGCTGTTTTTACGGGTAGCTTACTAGCATCATATATCGCAAGTATCTGAGGTTGTTGTCATGATTTGTAGGATATGATTGTGCATAGAAATATTTTTTGGACTTCCTGGTGCATACCCTAGACATTGGACTCCGGTCCCAAACCCGCACAGCCGATATGCGACCACTAGGTAATATACGGAAAGCAAGAGATCAGAGCGCATCAAGTCTGCTTTATTTCGATCCCTCACTGATGAAAACACGTTTGAAGAAAAGATATTAGAACATTGACAATGTTGCCAGTCCAGGCTTGGAGGTTGCAAATACATGTATTATATTTTGGGCTTCTCACAACTTAACAAAATCTCTACATTGTCAAGGTTTGCGGCCCACTACTCTAAAAATATGAACACACACTCTCTCTCTCCTTCCCTCTCAATGAGATATTAATCTCGACATATCGCCAACTACGGTACAAATACGAAAGAGCTACGGTTGTGGCTTCTCTATAATCTCTCACAATACCAGCGGCAATCAGCGATGGGTCTTAATCAAGAATACATACATCAATTTTAGGAATGAAGTAATTGGCATGACCTATGAAGAGACGGAATATGGGTTTCAAACATTGTTACGACGGGGAACTGACGTCTTGAGCACGTGTTGTCCCGCAAGTAGCATATTCTCAGCGACACCACAAGGCTCTCGTCAATCATCGCTAACAATAACATCGCCGTTGACATCTTGCCATGAAACATCCACGCTTTTGCCGCTTTATCAATCCTCATGACATTGTCGTTCAATTCCTCTGTGGATTCCCCTTATGCCAGGCCCAACAAAGACGATATGGCAGTATCTGCGTGCACATTGGGGTCTTCATCCTCAACAAACCGCGTCTTCATCTCATAGCCAGGACTCTATCGACGCCACGGCTGTACCCATGCCACCTTCGGATACTCCCTTACCGATCCGGAGGTACGGCATCACCATGCGATTTAACAAACGCAACGATAAATCCCTCCGTTGAAAAATTTCGAATTCCGATTTTGCTAGCTCAGTGCCGCCTAATTACCGTGTTCTCTAGCTTCGATCTTGTGGCTGAAGGGATCCTTCCTTGGATATCTCATTAGTTTACTAAGCGCTCCCCCTTTCTCTTCCATCGTCGGGAAGGATACCACGGCTTTTTTTTAAGACGCCCATCAGTAATCGCAGACGCCACGCTCAATATTCACTTTCCTCTTTTTGGGGTGAATATACGACTCTGTCCTCCATGCGCATTTAATTTCCTCTTCTACAGTATATGTAATTGATATAAGTTATAAATAGTCCCCTCTTCAAGTTCAATGGCTGTACTTCGATACAGGTGGCGCGATATGGCGAGTCAGGGAGATCGAACACCGTCTGGCTAGACTGTTCTGGCGGAAAGCCACTCATCGATATTTAGTCCCTCATGTTGCTTGCGGCACAGGGCCGTAGTTGATTACGTGTGACGTTGCTAGCTTGCTTCTTCGTTACACGCTAATACCAGCCTCTTATTGAAAGCACACGCCAGATGCTCGTACGTGGAGGTGGTTTGGGGCATTTGGCGGAAGCCGCACAGACAGGCGGGCAGACGGGAACTAACATCAGCAGTAAAGGGGCCCCTCAGGCACGCCGCAGCAAGCGTGTCAGTCTACGGATACTCGTGCCTCACACATCTCGTGGCGCCACGTGATGACTGCCGCGGCATGATATGCCGGAGGATTGCTGGGCCTGTAACTGACGGAGAATAAAAATTTCTAGAAAACTCCCGAGGCCTTTTGTCGATTGCGCAAGGAGACGATGCAGCCACACGTAGAACTTGGTGGTGATCGGGCTGAAGCGAACCCAGACGAGTTAGACCTGGACGATCCTAGATTGCCCATGAGGGAGTGTTGATTGGTCGCAGATTCCAGACACGCGATGGCGCAGAGGCGGCGCGAAATTTCTCGCAAGTGCAATTGATTCCACTGACAGGAGAGAGGAAATTGTACGGAGCAGCAGTAATTCTAATCCCTTGTATCGCGCGTCCGTCTAACCGTCAAACTCAAGTCTGGAACAGCTCGGGACGGGGTCTCCAACCGGCGCAATATCCGCAGCCGTTGAACAATCGTCCCCGGCGGAGACCTCCGATTCCGGTGATTGACACATTGCGGCTTGTAACCGTTAGTCCCCAAGAAGTTAGTCCTGGGGCTTGGATAGATAGGGACCTTTCAAGTAGGGCTGGCGTCGAAGACTCGCGGCTAGGCCAGGGGCCGAACGCCAATTTCCAGCACCTGCGACCAACAGCGCCACCGCCCGAAGCCACCATCGGGCAGGGTTCCCGTCACCGTCGCCGCCCCGGACCCGATGATGTGAGACGCTACCAAACCGCCAGCACACCACCTTGAGAAGACCCCTGGCGATGAGCTGAGGCGACTACCAATAGTCGACACGCCATCTGCAGCCGAGTTGGCCGCCGGCATGCCTTACAATGCGAGCCGTACGTTCCAGAAGGAAAAAAACCAACTTGCAAATAACCGGGGATGCAGTCGAATCACCAACTTGCATTTCACCGTGCTGGGCAACGGGCGAGCTCTTGACCATCCCGTCCTAAGAAGACGTTCCTCAAGCACCATCCGTCGAAGACCATGACGGCTCAGCTTTGAGACCATCCTCGAGCATTCGTTCAGCATGAGTCCCTACTCAGAGCCGCCGCCCACGAGGCCGTTCAGCGATGTGAAGCCGACTTTGCTCGTTGCCTGGTGGATTACGCTCTTTTGCACCTGCCTCATTCTGCTGCGTCTTGCTGGACGATACATCCGAGTCGAGAAGCTCTTCCTGGAGGACAAGATTGCGGCGTTGGCACTTTTGCCGCTGTTCCTGCGCATTGGGTGCGTTCACGTCGTTCTCTTATATGGCACAAACAACGCCCAGCTCGCGGGCCTCGACTTGAGCCAAGATGAACTCGACCAAAGAGCGACCGGGAGTCGCATTGTTCTTGCTGCCAGAATATTCTACGCTGCGACGTAAGTACCAATCCTTGATGACTCTCGGGAGAGTATGCAGAGTACTCATGACTTTCAGATTATGGACGCTCAAGTTCACGACGCTCGAGTTCCTCAACCGTCTCGCGGGTGCATCCATGAAGAAAGCCTACCTGCGGCTCATCATCTTCCTTCGATGCGCCCTGGGGGCATCTTTTCTCGCCGTCCTCATTAGCGACCTCGCGGAATGCCAACCTTTCTCACATTACTGGCAAGTCCTCCCGGACCCGGGGCCGCAATGCCGACAAGGCTTCGCGCAGCTCCTCACGATGGGCGTATCCAGCGCCATCCTGGACACCGTTCTCGTCGCCTTTCCGGTCCCTATTATCCTGTCTACCCGGATCGCCACCAAGCGCAAGGTCCTTCTCGTCATGCTCTTCTGCTTCGGTTTCCTCACCGTCGGCGTCACCATCTACAGGATGCACCAGATCATCGACCAGCAGGGAGACCAGACCGTCCGGTCTATGTGGGCGTCCGTCGAGCTGCTCGCGGCCACCGTGGTGGCCAACCTGGTGGCGCTCGGCTCGTTCCTGAGAGACAGCGGAGCGAAGAAGCGAAAGTTCCGGCAGGACTACAACAGCAGCGGCGCCACGACATCGCGGCGCCAAGGACAGACGACGACGAGCGATTGGGATAGGACCGCCGATCGCGACAAGGCCGCGGACCGCGGCCAGCACCTCAAGAGCGCTGGCGATGATGACTGGACCGACGGGACTAGTGTCGATGAGGAATCGGATTCTCGGCCGAAGAATGGCGAGCGCAGTCTGTCGCAGTCGTCCAATGTCAGGGGCCACAGCCCGACTGAGAGCCATGACTCGCTCATTCAGCGGGTGTCGTCGCGAGCCCCTGGGGTACTGGAGCTACCACACCCCAGGCCTCCAAGCCCCGCCGTGACGGCAGGGATGACGGGTCTCCAACGCAGATAGCTTCACCTATAGTAATACGTACTTTGCCTTGAAGACAAGTCTGTTGGCTGCAGCTTGCAACGCGGAGTCTGTTGCTCCTTTCCCGTATATTCCGTGCTCGTACTTTGGGACAATTGCTCCTTCGGCTTGGCGGTCCAATATGGCCTCCCAAGACACGGCTCGGTACGCACGGTTCGCTTCAAAATTCGGCGGCCTCCAACTGTCTTCAGCCGAGAGCTAGACTCCGAAAATGTTCGATTGGACATGCGAATGCGTGTAGAAGCCAACAAAATTACGCTCGCGCCCGCCTTCCGGTTCGGTGCAAATCGACCTGCAAGCTGCCCGGGCGAAATGCCTTATCAGCCCCAAACCCCAGATTCCAACCAGCATTTCCCACCCATGGTCCACATGGTGTCATGCAGGGGCTCCGCTGGTTGACGACAGCTTCTGCAGCGGCCAGGGTTTTCGGTGGGCTACCCCAACCGAAAGCGGCAAGCCACCTGCAGGCTGGTCCAACGAGCACTTGCAAACGCGGGGCGGCTGACTGGCTTATCGTTCTAGAAACTCGCCTCGCTGCCTCTCGTTGTCCCCTGCCTCGCTCGCCCTGGTGGCTTGCCGTTGACTGAAACTATTATCGCGAGCTAGCGAAACCACTGTCATGCGAGTCGTGGCAGAGCTCCTACGTGCGTGTGGGGATTGGGCGAGGACGGCCGACCGTTTTGGTGCACGCCGATGCAGTTCGGAGCCGGGGACAATTAGATGTCCAGCACAGCACCCCCTTCTTGGCACCGGCTGCCCGGCCTGTTTCCAATTGTTTACTCGAACCGGCAGCTCGTCTCGTGCGTGCTCAGGTCGTAAAAGGACCTGATCTACGGTCGCGGAATACCTTGTGCTTGCCTGTCTCAGTCAACCCTTGCAAGCGAAGCACAAGCCGTCAAGATGGACGACATGGAGCCGGAGAAGCCCAAGGCCCTGAAAAGTGGCATCACGTACACCCGTGATTTTGAAATTGTCGAGATGAGCGACCTGGCCGCCGACAAATCTTCAGGGCCTTTCACAACAACCACGACCTTCACAGTCTCCGCGGCGCCGCGTCCCCGGCCTTCTCGCAAAAAGTCACTCGGTCGCCGCTGGGTAGACAGCTTCCGCCGCGCCTCAGGACCACCCAGCAAAAGACATCATGGCTACCAAGTCAACGAGGGAATGCCTGATCCGGTTCAGGTCAGCGCACAGGCTGACGATCGCTTCTACGACTTGCGAGCCGCGAACGCGAGGACGGCCAACTCGGGCCTCGCCCGCGACTTGAAAGGCCGCCATCTGCAGATGATTGCCATTGGCGGGTCAATTGGTAGGCATTTCCCTTCATTGACGAGGAGCTGGTTGCTGACGACGGCTTAGGTACGGGTTTGTTCGTGGCATCTGGCACGGGCTTGTACCAGGGCGGCCCTGCCTCCATGCTTCTGGCATACATGGTCACCGGAGCTTTTCAGTTCTGTACCATGCAGAGCCTGGGCGAGCTGGTGGTTTCATTCCCAATCGCCGGCTCCTTTTCCGCATTTTCTACCCGTTTCCTTGACCCATCATGGGGTTTCGCCATTGGATGGAAGTAAGTGCAGTCTTCACGCACTGTTGTAATAGCTTTAGTCACCGCTTGTCTCGGATCAAAAGTTGACTGATGCGTCATTTCAAACAGTTATGCTTTGCAGTGGCTCTTTACCTTGCCACTGGAGATTATCGCTGGCGCCCTCACGATTCAATACTGGAATGCATCGCTTCCCAAAGCCGTCTTCGTCACGATATTCCTTATGTTTATTATTGGTATAAACTTGTTCGGTATCAAGGGATATGGTGAGGCTGAGTTCCTGTTCTCTACCGTAAAGGTCACTGCCATCGTCGGCTTCATGTGAGTACCCCCCAAAGAACTGACACTGGTGACTCGGCTAATCGCAAAACTTACAACCAGTCTCCTCGGCGTGGTCATCAACATTGGCGGCACACCAACGGACGGATACATCGGCGGCAAATACTGGATGAATCCAGGTGCGACACACAACGGCTTCAAGGGCTTCTGCAGCGTCCTCACGGCATCGTCTTTTGCCTTTGGCGGTACCGAACTCGTCGGCCTCGCCGCGGCGGAAACAGCCAATCCCCGAAAGTCAATGCCTAGCGCCATCAAGCAGGTGTTCTGGCGTATAGCCATCTTCTACATCGTCACGTTGCTTCTGGTTGGCTTGCTCGTTCCCTATAACGAGCCGCGTCTTTTGTCAGGAAACAGCACGGTGGACGCCTCTGCCAGCCCCTTCGTCATCGCCGTCGAAAGTGCCGGCTCGACGATATTGCCCAGCGTCATGAACGGCGTCATACTTGTTTCAGTGTTGAGCGTTGGCAACTCTGCCGTCTTCGGCTCCTCACGAACCCTCGCCTCCCTGGCCGAGCAGTCCCATGCGCCCAAGATCTTCTCTTATGTCGACCGCAAGGGACGACCGCTGGTGGCTATCATCTTTGCGTTAAGTTTGGGGTTGCTGGCATACCTCGCCGACGTCAAGGTCCACGACCAGATCTTCAACTGGATGCTGGCAATCTGTGGACTGTCAAGTCTCTTCACTTGGGGAAGCATCTGCCTATGCCACATCCGCTTCCGCCGTGCGTGGGCAGATGCAGGCCACACGCTCGCAGAGCTGCCTTTCAAATCTCAGGCTGGCGTAATCGGATCATACGTCGGGTTAATTGGCAATATCATTGTGCTTATTTCTCAAGTCTGGCTGGGCGTCTCGCCGCTTAAAACTTCCGACACACCGTTGACATCGTCGGAGATGGCGAAGAGCTTCTTCTTGAGCGTCATGGCTATTCCTACGATTCTCATCCTTTACCTTGGACACAAGCTGTGGTTCAAGACCAAAACGATCAGTACTCGAACCATGGACATTGACACGGGGCGAAGCTTCTCCCGGGTACAGTCCCATTCAACAGAAGAGGAGGAGAGACGACGAGCATGGCCTACGTGGAAGAGAGTCTATCGGTCGATCTGTTAAGACGTTACATTCAGCTGTGATCACGAATTGCAGCGACTTGTGTGTTTGCAACTTAGAAAGCCTTTTAGCGCTATATTGATGGCTTACGCCGAATACTCCCGTTTGCGGGAGGGATTTACTCTACATTAAATAATGGACTGACCCAACGTGCGAGATAGCAAGTGAATTGTGTATGAGTCTTGATATTGGGCATCGAGCTTTTCTCCCTCCTCTTCTTTGCTGTTTTCTGTCAACCTGGCGCCCACGCGTAAATGCACCAGCAAGAGGAGTATGGTCCTTACTATATCCACCAACTTTTCCTCCATATGCCAAATGCGCTCGTCCTCATTGGTTCCGGTAGTTTCCATTGACAAGCTCCCCAACCTCATTCACCGGCGCCACCGGCCTGCCCGTCCGAAACACCGCCCGTATATTCTCCAAGCACTCCCGCTCACCCCTCCGGAACGCCTCGTCCGTCGCCGCGCCCACGTGCGGCGTGCATACCACCCGGTCACTCGACCGGAAGTACTCGTGGATGTGCGGCTCGTTGCAAAAGGCGTCCAAGCCCGCACGCGTGACGCGCCCGCTCTCCAGCGCGGCGATGAGCGCTGCTTCATCGACGATAGCGCCGCGCGCCGTGTTGACGAAGAACGCCCCGGGCTTCATGGCGGCAAACTCCGCGGTGGAAATGAGGTTGGTCGTCTCTTCGTTCAGCGGGCAGTTGATGGAGACAACGTCCGCCGAGGAGAGAAGCTCATGGAGGGAAGATTCGTATTTTGCGTTGAACTGCGCCTCGTCTTCGATGCTTAGCCGCCGGCGATTGTAGTACTTGATGCGCATGTTGAAGGCCCTGGCTTTGCGGGCGAGGTGCTTCCCTATCGTGCCCATGCCTACGATCCCCAGCGTCATGCCGCTCGGGTCCCGCCCGGGCACGAATCCTCCGCTCTTCCACGTGCCTGACTTGGCTCCCCGCACCGCGCGGAAGGCGTCGCGCAGGATGGCAAGGATCAAGAACATGGCCATGTCGGCCGTGGCCTCGGAGACGGCATCGCGCGTGTTGCAGAACCAGATGCCGGCGCGAGTCATCCAGTCCACGTCAAACTCATCGTAGCCGGCCGACGCGGAGGCGATGATGCGGCAGTCTGGCAGAAGCGGGCGCAAGAGCGCTTCATCAAAGGGCTCAAACTCAGCGGTGCCAACACGGATGATGAGGGCATCAATAGGGCCGTGTTGCTGCACCATGGCAGGGAGCTTCTGGAGTGCTTCCTCGCGGTTCTCGGCGTCGAGCACCTAAGCCGCCGTGAGTGTTTCCGCCATTCATGAAGACACGCGCGGGCCATACTGCAAAGTCAAAATCCTTTTCGTACTCAGCGACGTAGTCGTCGACTCTATACTCTTTGGACCCCATGGCCACGACCCGCGGCCGCCTGGGGAGTTGGTTCACCAACATAGCGAGTGGTCAGTTCCTTGAGTATGACCTGCGACAAGATTCTAGATGAGCCCTCTCATTGAACCAAGGAATCTGATGCTGTCAAGTGGATGATCGAGCCCAACCAGATCCTCCACGGCAGTCGGCGACGTTGGTAATTCCCCCGCCACGTGTCGATAGACTCGATACGATGAATCACGATGGCATCTGGATTCTGTGGGGTAATTATGGTCCCGATGCAACGGTCGTCGAATGCGCTTGCAAGCCGTTACGCAACCCACAAACCGCGCGGGGCCTTTTAGTCACCGTCCTCCCGCAACTCCACTCGACTGTGGAATCTTCGGTTACGATTTACTTGGGTGAAAACTGTTTGGAAACGGGGCCCTGCTTATGGGAAGTTTGCTGCCGCAGGATAGCTGTGTAAGCGTGAAGTGTTAACAGCTCGCGGAATCGAATTGGAGCCGATGTAAGTGGCCTTTGTCGCTGCTGTAGATGACAGCGGTCCCGACCAACAAACAATGCGCACAATAAAACCAGGCTACAAACCGTATCTCTTATAACAATTCAATGGAGTGGTACAGCGATGAAGTGCCCAACCCTCCTCCGATCTGTCCGAGTCCAGCTCGACCATCCCAACGGCAGGCGACTGGACGGCCATCTGGCCAAACAAGTTCCAGAACCAAGATTAGAAGCGTACCAATCCGGTAGTTATTCTGAGAAATGCCACGCGCACCGGGTCACGCACGCAGCTCCGACCCGCAAAAGCGTCAGAGCAGCCGCAGGCCCACTGCACCGGGCCCATCCGCGCCCTGAGGGCACCCAGTCCCAGCCGTCAGCTCCCGGCCATCGGCTCCGGGTGTGCTCCGTTCTTGGCGTTTTGGTAGACCACCTGCATAATGGCGACGCCCTCGACCATTATTTGAAAGGGAGAAACAGAGAATTGGTGCTGCACAACGCGAATCATTTACTATTTGCCTCTTCAGAATCGCATCAGGACCTGTAGCGATGCCCAAGCTTATCAAGACATCATGCAGGGCCTGTCTCTGCCGCGGTGATCGTGATAAGCATCGGGGGCGGTGGTGTGGTGGAGTATCAGCTATCGGACCATCCGAAGGTGTCCTGCCCCAGCGTCCGTGCAAGCCGGGTGAAACCGAAAGGGCCGTGCATCTCGGCAGTGGCTGCTGGAGCCGTGAGCATGCTTGTACTTATATGAACCTCCGAAGATCCCCATGCTCCGAGAGCGGATACAGTCCCCTTGGACTGCTTCATATCTCTTCTATACCGTTGCCACGATCGACTTACGCCGCTTCAGCATCCATCGTTGCGGACGCCAAGTCACAATACAACCTTGGGTTGTATAATCCATCACCATGGCCCCGTCCGCCACCTCGACTTCACATCATACGTCTTCGTCATGGGCCGACCCAGACTCCCTCCGCACGTCGTTCACCCTCTCCATGTCCGCCATGTACAAGTCCGAAGTCCCCCTCTACGGAACCCTCCTCAACATCGTCTCCGCCGTCAACGCAGCCACACTCTCCTCCTCTCTCGACCCGCATGTCCTCGCCATGCGCCACGGCTCTTCGCGACTCGACATTGAGCGCCACGGCGCCATCCGGCTCGGTTCGCCCCAAGAGCTTCGCACCATGAGAAGGTTATTCGCCATCATCGGACTGTACCCGGTGGGGTACTACGACCTGTCTCCGGCCGGCCTGCCAATGCACGCAACCTGCTTCCGGCCCGTGGACGCAGATGCGCTTGCAAAGAACCCCTTTCGTGTCTTTACGTCCGTGCTGCGGCCGGAACTAATACACGATGACGGAGCGAGAAGTTTGGCACTGGAGCTAATCTCGAAACGAAACATCTTCACCGACGAGCTGTTACACCTGCTCGATCTCGCCGACTCGCAAAACGGACGGCTCACAGAAGCCCAGGGCGAGAGGTTCATACCCGCCGCAATGGCCACCTTCCGGTGGACAGGCACTTCATCTGCTTCGGCGGACGAGTATCAGTGCCTCGTGGCCGCGCATCCGATCCTCGCCGATATAGCATGCTTTCGCAGCACACACATCAATCATCTGACGCCCCGTACGCTTGCCATCACCGCCGCTCAGACCGCCATGACGACGGCAGGATTGCGGGTAAAAGACCGCATCGAGGGTCCTCCCCCGCGCAAATGTCCAATCCTGCTCCGGCAAACGAGTTTCCTCGCCGTGGAAGAGCGTATCCACTTTCCAACCGGCGGAGAGGGAACCCACCGCGCAAGGTTCGGCGAGATTGAGGAGCGCGGCGCGGCAGTTACGGCGGAGGGGCGGAGGCTGTATGATGAGTTGCTGGCGGAGGCTATGGTGACGACGCAGAGGCTATCAGGACGAGTAAGCGCTGGAACTCTCGATAAGCAGCTCGCGATGGTGTTCGATAAATACCCCGATGAGTGGGACGCATTGCGGAAACGCGAGCTCGCATACTTTACCTATCAACCCACTCGCAAAGGCACGACGTCAGTCTTTCGCAACGAATCCTACACGCTGGACGAGCTGCTTCGCGATCAGATGATAGACATGACCCCGATCACCTACGAAGACTTCCTTCCGCTGTCCGCCGCTGGAATCTTCCAGTCCAATCTAGGCGCTTCATTGGATAGACCGGGACCCGACGCAGCTCCCGATGTCGAAAGCATGGAGGCGGCCTTGGGCACGATGCTGCATGACCCAGATGAGTTGTACCACAATATCGAGGCTGCGAGCATCACACAATGTGCCGAGACGCTGGGCATTGGGATCCTGAAGTAAGATCGGGGATGTGCTTCTTGTCTTTTCTAAACACCGTTAGAGCCAGCGTGTAAAGGGAATCAATCGATGCTTCATGTATAATTCTGATAAGTGAATTCATCTGCCAACATGCTCGGCAGCATTCTATCTGGTTGGGTATCTTGATAATCATAGGCACATCCGCCGAGGACCACGCACCATGAGCAATTGCGGAGCGCAAGACTAGTCGTCGCCTTCCAGTCCATACTCAGCGTCCATGTCGGGGTTATCGTCGTCCTCATAACCTCCCTCGAACTCGCCTCTGCCGTCGCCGCCGAACTCCTCGCCCTCGCCATACTCCTCGGGCTCCTCGTATTCTTCCTCTGCCTGCTCGTCCTCGCCGGCGACGCTCTCGTCTGGCTCCTCATCCGCATCCTCGGCGCCCAGGGTACTGCCCGCCAGGCTAGTCTTGCGGCTCGTGGCCGCAGATCCCGGGCCGCCGGCGTTGGGGATGTCGAATATGCTGCGGATGGCGTCGTAGTTGATCCTCTTGGACCAGGCCCGGTCCTTGGCCACGTTGATGGCCGCCTCGGCGGCGGAGCTGGCAGGGCTGGTCTGGCCTTCTCCCATTCGCGCCCGCTTCCTCCGGCGGCGCGTCTGCTTCGGGCGCTCCGCTTCCATCTTTCTCCGGAACACCTTTTCCTGGTGCTGTCGGAGCCAGTCCTTGTTCTGATTGACCCAGATGAGCTCCTTGATGCGGGCCTCATCCGGCGACAGCAGACAGTTCAGCACCTCCGGATCATCGGCAAATTCGTCCTCGGCAATGTCCACCGCCATGGACACTTCTTTCAAGGGCCGCTGTTTGAGCGCCCAGCTGGTGTGTATCCTCGCCCGCTGCTCCGCGTTGGAGTAGGCGAGAGCATGCTGGTACGTGAGAGGGTCGTTGAATATTTCCTCAATCTGGCCCTCAAGTTCTTGCTCGTCCTCTTCCCACTCCTCGTTGATGGGAAGCTGAGGTTTACGTCGACGCTTTCCGGAAGCGCCGTCAGCCGACTCCGGGTCCTCCTCTTCGAGGGCGTCTCCAAATTCGTCCGCCAACTTCTCAAGACCCTCATCTTCCCCGTTTTCGTTGTTCGTATCGGCTTCGGGGTTATCCTGAGGGATCTCAGACGGAAGAGGCGGGATGATGAAGCCGTCGGCGTCGCGACGAAACTTGATGGCCGGGACCTTGGACAGGTCAGCGCCGGCGTCCGTCATTCTCCGCTCACGTTTTGTCATTCCAGGCTCGGGCTCCGCCGCGAGCTCTTCGCTGTCTTCCACATTTCCAGCATCGCTCCGCTTTCGCTTCCGCGACTTGTCCTCCATCATCTTCTGGTACTCGTCCGATTTGCGGTAGAACGAAGGCGGGTCGTGAGAGCTCTCCAAGAAGTCCTGTTTCAAGAAATCTTCAACCGACATCTTACTCGACTCGGTGTAGTTGAACTCCTGCAATCGATTCTGAATGGTGTGGTTGGTGACCTTGACGATGTAGACAACCTCGCGCACGGTTCGTCGAAAGTTGTGCATGCGAGCGGCCATGAGCAAGCAGGCGCCGCAAATGCCGGAAGGGCGTCTTCCCATGACCATCCAGTCGCGACTCATGCGCTTGACGAGCCTGACGGCGTCCTCGGCGACCTTGGCAGTCTCCTGGTGGAATTCCATCTTGGTGGCAAATCGCCAGATCAGGTCCTCGGGATACACGGGGATCAGGCCGTCGTTGCCGATGGGCACCACCTCGTTGAGCTTCTTGAAGATGCGGCCCAGCTTGAAGACGTTGAGCTGGACCAGGTCGGCCAGGTCGATGAGCATGACCTTGCACGGCGGCTCAGCTCGGCAGGCGGCGTAGAGGCAGACGGCGGCGACGCTGGCGAGGGTGCGTCCCTGGATGAAGTTGGCGCCCGAGGCAAGCTTGAAGACCTGGGTGCCGGCGGTGACGAGGCTGTCGCTGACGTTGAGCTGCTGGGCGTAACCCTGCATGAGGCCGCGCGCCTCGCGAATGCTCTTCTCCCTGTCTTCGGAACCGCCGACTCTCCTGAAGGCGGGGCCCATGCTACGGACTCCAGCCTGGTCGGCACCGACAAAGGAGCCCTGGACCATGGCGGCACCCGAGGACGTCTCGCCGAACTGGACCTCGGCGACGATGTTGCTGTCGTCAGCGACACGACCGCAGGTCTGACAGGTGCCGTCGACGACATTGGGCTTAGGACAGGCCTTGTTGGGACATTGCTGGCGAGCCGGGGTGGCGACGGAGCCGAGGCGGTTAGCGGAGGCGGACGAAGACTGAGACTGTCCTTGACGACGCTCTTCGCGCTCGCGAATGGCTCTGATAGGGTTGGGTCTGGCAAAACGCGGCTTGGGCCCCGCGCCCGGCGTGGGCTTCTTGGCCGGCGTTAGAAAAGACGACATGTTGCAAGATGAGTAAAAGGCGAGCGACGGTCAATCGATGGCGATGAAGCCGATGATGGGGAGATGAGAATGAGATGGATGAGCAATGGTGACTGCTTTGTTTGTAGCGAGGGAGCCCTTGTCCGCTCCGGTTCAGTGTCTCCGGCGAGACCCCAGTGTTGAAAATGGCCCCGTCGAGACGAGGTGCCGCGTTATAGAGCTCCCGTGAGACTCGTTCAGGGCATCCGCCAAGAGGCGCGACGGCTGGACGCGATGTTCGTGCTGGTGGAGTCGGTGTGGTGAGCAAAAAAATCGTCGGCGGGCGCCCCGGACGTGGTGGTTTTGGCCGAGTGGGGAAGCGCCAAAACTTTGCAGCTGCTGCGTCCGCCTGGTGGCGCGCTGACTCACCACCTCGCGTTACGAAGCAGTCACGGTTCGAAACGACGACGCGACGGCGATTTTTTCATCGAGCAAAAAGGGTCTTGCTGCTCGTCAACCGGACCGCTGGTTGCATATCAGATGCTCTCCATTTGTTGCCTTTGGCAGTAAGCGCCCGGGCTTGCCTCGCAAACGTGGTCAAGCTCTCCGTCTCTGCGCAGTCTGGTCGCCGCCGAGATATTTACCCGCAGATTCCCCGAAACGCACCCGGTGCCGCGTCTGACTGCCGAGAACGCGCTTGGCCGGATATGATTGCTCGTCAAGACGGCGTTCAGCCCTGCTGCCCCAAGTGCTTATGAGCTGAAGCGAATTTCCCCAAACATATGTGTAATTAGTCAACTGAACATACTTATCTGCGGACACGAGGACAAGATCAAAAAGGAGTTGTTGCGCGCTTCATCCACCGGGCTGCTGTTGCTTCTCAGACTCATCCCGACCGTTGCCGCCAACGAGCCCATTGGCCGTCTCGCCACAATCATGACCAGCCTCTGGATACAAGCGCTGGCCGTTGTCGGCGGCTCAACTCTCCTGTACGCTGCATACCTCGCCTTCGACTTCGTCACCCTTCACTTCGTCCAGCCATCGCGCCCTCTGGCTTCGTATAAACGCAAGGGGCCAGACCCGACATACGCTCTCATCACCGGCGCCAGCGCGGGCATCGGCTTTGGCGTCGCCCAGGAGCTCGTCAATCAAGGCTTCGGGGTTATTCTCCTCGGCCACAAAGCTGATGAGCTCGCCGAAGCAAAGCGATCTCTCGAGAAAGCCTCACCTGGCGCCGCAGTTCGCGTCATCGTCATGGACGCGAAAACAGCAACGCCGAGCGAGATGGCAGACGCCGTCAAGTCGCTCGATGGATTGCACGTCTCCATCCTCGTGAACAACGTCGGTGGTTGCCCCATCGAAATGCCGCCCATGCGCGAGGTGGCCACGTACTCGTCCGCCGACGTTGACGCCGTCATCAACATGAACACTCGCTTCATGGCTCGCCTGACGGCACTGATGCTGCCCGTGCTCAGCCGCAAGCCTGCAAACCGAGGCGAGCGCTCCCTCATCATCAACATGAGCTCGGGAGGCATGATCGGTTTGCCGTGGCTGACGATGTACGGCGCCACCAAGGCCTTCAACCTGGCTTTCAGCCGCGGTCTCGCCCGCGAGCTCGAGACGTCCCCCGACTCGAGCCACGTCGATTGCCTGGCCATTGTCCCCGGGGATGTGCTGTCTCAAGGAAACTGCAAGGGGGTCCCTGAAAGTGCACCGAAATGGGACCACTACGGGCGATGCCTGGTGCGGACCGTAGATGGCGCAGTCAAGCGCAAAATGAGGGATCTGAGCCCGTACTGGCAGCATGACATCCAGAACAGAATTCTCCCGTGGCTGGACGAGACTACAAGGTCGACCGAACTCGTCAAGGCCATTGCGAGGAAGAAGGATGCATGGGACGCTCACTATGCGAAGGCTCGGTAAGTGCTGCCATGGGACGAGGTGGTAGCTCTTTGGGTCATGGTCCTACCTCTGGCGTTTGAACCATCTCCTCAGCCTCCATCGGACGAGGGTAACATAGTAGTACATGTAAGCACACCACGCTCAAGCAAATGTGATTGAGTATGATGTATGCTCTGTCAAGTAAATTGCAATAATTATGCCCGTTCCATGATGCTGGGCGCTCACTGCTGTCCTCTTCGCGGATCTCACTGCGCCGCGCGCAAGTGTATTAGTTCCTGCTGCTGTGCTACTGCTCTAGAATCCATGACACGCAGTAGTCATTTACTGAATGCCACTCTTCCTCAGTTAAGGAGCCCGTGAGCGAATGGCTGTCCACTCGAACCTGGCCGCATCTATGATCGACTTAAAATCGGCGCCGCCGATCAATGTCAACAAGAAGTACCCACGAAGCAAACCGACGAACGATGCATGGTCGGAGCACATCCACGGCATCTCGGCCATTTTCGCTTGGTACATCGCAGGAAGGGATCTGGTAGCCCTGATGTCACAGCCACCGTCACAGCGATCCAATCCACTTGGAGGGATGAGCTACCAAACACTCGAGGAGCCAATAATCATGGGAGCAATTGCTGCGGCATCTGAGCTGTTGCGACAAATAATTGAGCCCCTCTTACCGCGCTTCGAGACTGAAGCCGACTTTTCAGAAGCAAGGTTTCGTCCGTTAGACGGAACGGTCCGATCGTGGGACGAATCAATGGCAGAGATTCGGACACTGAACGAGTCGTTTCCAGATACAGTGTTTTGCGTTATCGATGGGCTGCATTGGCTGGATGACGGGGACACCGAAAAGTACTTGAATGCATTTTCTGAGGGGTAGTAAGCTGAGGACTTTGTTCACGACGACGGGGAGGGCGCGTTGCTTGCGAGAAGAGTTATCGGTCTCAGGGACGTTGGTTCTAAAGACATTCGGCCAGGTTTCTGAAAGGTTAGACGGTAGCACTATCGACACATTAACGACCAAGTGAAGAGAACTTGGCAGAAAAAAGATCGCTCATCAATTTTTGGGGCACTGGAATAGACCGTTGACCGTCGGCCGGGTCAGGCCGGAATTCTTTCCGGTCTCCGATCTTATGACTCTCAAAAGGGCAGACCAAATGATCTCGAGCGGCACCGTGCTGCAGATGTATGCACGTACATGGGTTCGATAGTTCGCGCGAACCGGTCTAGAACCTTATTCCCACTCAACACGGCTAGGAAATATGCAACTTCTGCAGGTAACCACGGTCGAAAATCTCACAAACTGTTTAGCTTGCAGCTGCAGCAATATCGGCTAGTGACGCGATGTAGCATCTGACTCAGCTTACAAGCAACCGTGTCTTAAAGCTACAACGTTGTGTAATTAATAATTGACCTATCAAATTATAGATCAGTTCAAATGGCCTCCGAGCATTTATTATAAATGTGACCAACTGTGCATTCACAACGGCACCCTATTCGATTTTGCACTCTCTGAGTAACAATCCCGCTGGACAACAAAAAGTCACGTCAAGACTCAAAATGAAGTTCACCACCGCAGTTCTCGGGGTCGCAGCACTCCTAAGCTCAACTGTTGTGGCTAGATCAGTCCCCGACGTTGTCGCCAGGGACGCCGTTGAAGCCGAGACTAAGACCCTAGATCGCCGGAATTATTTCTCTGCGAGCTGCACATGGTTCGGCTTGAACAACGTTTACAAGACTATTCTGAACGCCAACTGTCGTCAACTTGATGGCAACCTTCATTTCGGAAACATTGACCTCGAAATCTGCTTGGCCAATGTCGGTGGACAGATAACTGGCGCAAAGGGGTAAGTCGAATAAAAACGCCATCCCATCGACACTTACTCATCTTCATACAGAGGTCATTACAGTCAGTCTTGCGATAAGGACTCCTGTTCTATCAGCGGGACTTGGATTTCATGTAACTGCAAGGACTGGGGCCAGAACTGGGTGCGAACTAGCACTAACCTAGGTCAGTATACCTTTATCCTGATTCGTACCGAGACATTGTACTGATACAAGAAATAGATGATGTCTTGTCAAATGATAATGGCCGTCTGTCATGCTACGGCCAAGGCGGGTTTTAAAGTACTCGTTGTAGAGAAGGGATTTTGGGGTGTTTTACTTAGCCATGCTTGTGACGTTTCAGCCTTAACGCTTCCTAACTCTTAAAACATGAAGCCAAGTCGTAGCTATATATCAGTCACAGTACGAAAAGGAAAAAGACACAAACGTGCGTTCAAAAGATCTTAATGCGAATCGGCAGTGTTGTTAGCATTGTTTGCTACAGTTTTGAAGTTTGGTTCCTGTGGACAGCAACAGATCTAGCAACAACCGTTTCTTATATCAAACGGCTCCAATAAACCTTTAGCATAACCTACCATATCAACCTTGGGGTGATTTCTACAAGTAACGATATACAGCGAGAAGTAAATATTCATTTCGAGCTAGGTGTAACGGATGCCTCGAGGGTGCGAGGGTTTGCTGTTGGCTCTCAATAGAGCGAATTGGGAGCCTTTGCCGTTGCTTAGGTTAAGTAAATCAGGCAGGCTTGTAAATAGTATGTCTTCACAAGAGTTCCCGTTTGCTCCCCGTGAGTCAAGCCCTTAACCGGCAGATTAGGAGTTGCGTCAGTGGCGACCAGCGAACACCAGCTGTTGTACGGTACACTTTTGAACGGTTTTTGTTAAGTCTGGGATATTCTTTTGCGAGGCAAACCTGGGTATGATGAGCTTGAGCTACGTATGTGGAGTGGTCTTGCGATGCCGGCCGTTCTGACTCCCTCCATGACTTGTGGTCAAGTGGTACTAAGCCCTTCTGGAAGATCTCGAAGATGCTGCTGGCTAAATAGCCGGTTGATGAAGCCTCCTCAAGCAAGACCACTTGATATACATGTACGCGAAACCTTATTTCCCTGGCGGAAAACGAGCAATAAACCGCAAAATGTTGTCATTAAGGCTCAAAAGGTAGTTAATGTGTACAGGAACTCGGAATGCAACTAAACTTGTTAATGCTCTCCACAGCTGTGTCCTAAAATTGTAACGTTGCAAGTAGGCCCTATGGACCAAGTGTCAGTCCTCCAACGGCAACACCAGCGGAAAGCACAAATTAAGGCGCACGAGAAGGCCTTGGTACCAAAGGAGGAGGAGAGGCAAAGGAAGAGAGGAGAGCAGAGCAGGCGCGAAGAGAGGAAAAGAGGAAGAGAGCAAAGGAGGCGAAATGAGCCAAAGAGGAGAGAATAGAAGGATTAAGCAGAGCCAAAGAAAACAAGCGGAAAATAAAGTTAGAGATCAGAATGCAGGAAGATGAAAGGGGAAGAAAAATTCACTTTAGCTCGGTCAAGGACTTGGATGAAGCGGCACAAAAGAAAAGGGTCCATACGGGGTTCCAACTATGGCGGCCCGAGGACACCCGATAAGTGAGCGTGGAAGCTGGGAGACGGAGGCTGTATTAGCCCGGCACCATTTGGCTTGCTGTCGAATCCTTCACTGCAGTATGGCGTCCACCAAGGTGGGAGAGGAATTTCACCTGCAAGGACAGTTTCCGCAAAAGCCTGTCAGTCGTTACAGTCCAGAAGAGTCTAAGTCTAGTCTATCGAAAAATTGCCATGCTTTCCGCTGTCTATTACACGTGAACAAGGGGCTTCACTGCGCCTCTTCGCCCGGCGCCTCTACCTTGGTACCCAGATACGCCAGCCAGTCCTCCATGAAGCTCGTCAGCCCCTCGCCAATCGTCGAGTCCACCGCGCCGTCTTGCCAGCAAAGATCCACGTTCAGCTTCCCGCCCTTGACCGCGATGGGGCAGACCACGATCGCCGGCCCCGTCGTGTCCGCGCTGATGGTAAACGCCGCGCTCTCGACGCTCCAGGCGCCGTCGTTCTTCTCGCTACCCTCGATGCTGCCCGCGCCGTCGAGCACGCCGAGGTTCGTGACGGACCACGAGTGGTGTCGCGGCTTCTTGGCCTGGCTCTTGTTGTGGTCCCGCCAGTCGGGGATGAAGCCCATGACGCCGACGACGTTGTCCCTCACGCCGAGACTCGTGTTCTTGCTGATCTCTTCGCGTGTCGTTTTCGCAGCGGACCAGATCACCTCGGCGAGCGTGTGCCGGGGGTCGGTTTCGGCGGAGGCCTTTTGGATCTGTTCTCGGACGTGGGCTACCACGTCCGGGCTGTACTCGTGCTCCATGATCGAAACGATGTTGGCCATTGTCTCGTCGGGCTTCAGCTTCGGGTACTGCGGCGGGGAGGCTGGTGTGAACGGGCGCATGTTCATCGCTGTCCGGCCAATGAAGCCAGGGGCGTCCTGTTGTTGTAATTGCGAAGCCATCGAGACAAGTATGATCCCGTGCAAAAGGCCTGTCAGCGTCGTCTTATGCTTGCGACAGGCGGCGAGCAGCATCTGCAGCGTGCTGTTCTCGACGGTGACGCGACGAAGCTCGGTCTTGAACGGCCCTCCCCGACACGGCGCCCACATGGCATGCACGTCGCTTGCTCCACCCGGCTTGAGCACCTCGTTCCACAGGGTCGAGACGACGAACCCCAACGACATGGGGTACTTGACCATCTTCTCCTGCGGCGGAGGGAAGTTCTTCGCAGCATCAGCCACATTCAGCACGCGACCCTCCAGCAGTGCGCTGTCGTCATCGCTCGGCGGCGAGTTAAGGTTTCGCAGCAGCGTCTCGTGGAAGATCTTGCCGCTCATGCCGTCCCCGATGGTGTGGTTCCAGACAAACATGGCCTCAACCGTCCTCTCGCCTCGCACCAAGGCGAGATTCCAGGGAGGGCGGGTGTCGACGTTGGGATATTTGGCCTCGACCAGACGCTGCAGGATCGCTTTGGATTCCGTGTCGTAGTCTTTTGTTGCGGGGACGACGTGCCACTCGACATGGCTGCTGAGGTCGAGCGTGTCTAGCGCAATGTACGCGGGCTTCCTCGAGGCTTCTCGGTAGATGCCCACTTGCAGCATGGGATGCTGGCGAACCGTGCGCGCAATGGCAAGGTCGAGGGCTCGCCGCAGCTCGTCTTCGTGAGCAACATCCGCGAGACGCTCCGGGACGACGTAGGTGCAGGAGACGCCGGTGCCGTTGTATTGGTCCAACACTTGCAGGGCTGAGTGGAATCCCTCACTGGCAGCATGTTAGAGCGACCGCGAGGCGTAACAAGAATGAGTGGGAGCACTGACAGATATCCAAGCTTGCGGATAATTCTTGGTTTTTGTTGGGCGGCCGGTGCCCTCTTGGAAGTTTTGGTTGCCGCCATGCTGAGGCGCAACGTCGCAATGCAGATGGTGGCGCTCTCTCCGTCTATGACCCACCGCTAGCCAGATCTCTGACGCGAATGAAGGCGCTTTTTAGAAGATTGATCGTCGGGCGGGTTCACCGTCGAAAGATCACTGGAAAGACATACAAATACTCGCAATCGCGATGAGAAGAAAGAATAAGCACAGTGATAACAAGGAGACCACGGAGAAAAAGGCACACGTCCACGGCGCCCCGTGGACGTCAACCCACCACGGAGAATTCTGCCGTAAAGCGTCGTATAATAAGTCTCGGCCTGTCTAGTCCACCCGCACTCGTACGCTCGCCATGTGGCATGTGCTTACGTCGGAACGCGCTAGCCAACACGAACCACGTTTTAGGGAGGGTCTTCGGACATTGCTCTCTTGTCGGATGAGGCGGCGGGCGGAGCGGCGAGCGGAACGGCGCGTGGGCGAATGGCTCCGCGGAAGGCTTGCCGGGCGTTGACATTGCGCCACCAAAGGAGCAGGGGACCGGCGTGCCGGTAGGGCTGCATGGCATGCGGAATGCGGCAGGACGCATGCCCTGTGGCATTGCAAGTGGCCCAACTTGAGATTAGGGGCATACCGGGTGGGTTCGTGAGTCGACCGCAGCTCCACCTTTCTTCGATCGGCCGAGGAGAACTCGTCGGGTCGGCCCAATTTCCTGGATCAAAGCATAACGTGGACGATTAAACGGCATAAGAATAAGCGATCTTGGCGCATGATCCTTGCGTGCAGCATATCATACGCTGTATATATGCCTGGCGCCGATGCAGCTCGGAGACTCCGAAAGCATTTCATGCCTCACGGGCAGGATGAAGGGCAGGTTCGTACGAAGGCCGGAGCGCGCATTTCACACATACATGTACCCGAGGCTACATGTTCGCTACGTCGATTTCACGTATCACATACGAACTTCCACAGGCATCGCCGTAAATTCGAGGCAAGATCGCACTGCCCATCACTTGCTCTTGGACCACCCCGAGCTCCCTCGTGTTATCTCCCCGTCAACGCATCGTCGCACCCAGTCCCACACGACGCGATGCCACTCGAGCGAGTTCTCGGGCTCCTCGACCCAATGCCCCTCGTCCGCAAACGTCAGGAACCGGCTCGGCACCCCCATCGCCTGCAGCGTGTTGAAGGCCGCCAGCCCCTCGGTGACAGGGCACCTGTAGTCCTTTTCGCTGTGGATGATGAGCGTCGGCGGCGCGTTTGCCCAATTCCGCAGCCGCTCCGGCCGCGCGGGGCTCCACCGCTCCAAGTTCTCCGAGTTTTCCCACGGGTAGCGCGATTCGCCGTAGTCGCCCATGTCCCAGAGGCAGTCTTCCTGCATCGCGAACGACGGGTTGCTGAAGATGCCGTCGTGGCAGACGGTGCAGCAAAACTGGAAAGGGGAGATGTCAGCAAGAATCGAGACAGTCGAGGCCGGGGTTGGCGGCGGACCTTTTTAATAATGTCATGCCCCATGGACCAGAGTACCATATACCCGCCGTAGCTGCCGCCCATGAGCACGGCCTTGCTTTGGTCGAGGAACTCAATGTCTTCGAGATAGCTAACGAGATTTACGAGGTCTTGGAACGGGTTGCCTCCCCATTCGTTGAGGACTCCTGCATCAGGTCAGCTCGAGCAGCAGCTAAAACACATGAGATCTACTGACTTCGTGAAAATTCGACTCCATAGCCGGTGCTGCCAGAAATGTTGGGCAAGACAACGACATAGCCCTGTTCTGCCCAGGCAGCAAAGTTTGCCTGACAAGATCAGTCACCGGTCAAACAGGGAAGCGGATCCGTCACGTACAATGACAGACCAGGAATCGGTCCAAGACGAAACGGGGCCGCCGTGTGGCCTCAGTACCCAAGGATACTTCTTGCCTGGGTCGAAATCACTCGGCTTGATCATGAACGAATGCACGAGTACACCATCCGCACCCTCGAACCAAAACTCGGAGACCATGTCGGTAGAAAGCCCAAACCTGGTGCCTTGCTTGGTCGCAGACGACACGCTCAAGGTCTCGGGTTCCGAAACCCGAGCGATCTGCCAGAGGCTGCTGTCGATGAAGCTGGAGCTCGTCACTAGAAGCTTGTCCCAGTCGTCCTGCTTCAGGGGGTGAAAGGCACCAACAACGCCGCCCTGGAAGAACGTCTTTGACCGGCCCGTGTCGAGATCTACGTGATCGAGCACTGACCGACCGCATTTCTCCCTGTGGACGATGAGTGATTCGCACTTGCCAGCAAACTCAAACCCTCGAGGCGGCTCGTCTTCGGGATTCAGTTGGTATACCGTCACGCGTGCGTCGGCTGCATCGACTGAGTCGACAGGGACGAGGCATAGCTGCGTATTGTAACCATCCCGTATCTCGGCGTTCAGGAAAGCAACTATCCGCCCGTCTGGCCTAAACCGAATGTTGCTGGACAAGCTCGGACTATCGGCTGACGGGCCCAATAAACGGACCGGCTTTCGAGTCGGCGGCGATTTGAACGACTCAATCGGCGCGTAAAACTGGACAGACGTCGAGGATTTGTGCGGTTGTTGCCTCGACACGTCTCTGCCGATGAACGCAACGCCTCGATGGGAAATGTCAAAATGGTCGGTTGCATCTGAGGCCCCCCCGTACATGCCTTGTGGCGCCTCGACATCGAGGTCGTCCACTAGCTTCAGTAGGTCTCCAGACATTTTCCATTTTCCGTCCTTGCGCTCGAGTGTATTGTACCAAAGGGTGTACCTTTGTGGCCGGTAGTACTCTTTCCACTACAGAGATAGCTGTGAGATACCATGCTGATGAGGAAGGCTGTTGAACGAAATCTTACCATCCGAACATTGGGCGTGTCAAAGACACGAGCCGAAGACTTCTTCTCCACAATGATCTCGTTATAGAGCCGACCATTTTCAATTAATCCAGTCACGACAAAGGCAACACTTCCGTCGTCTAGAGCTTTGAGCTTCAAATTGGCCACGGGCGCATCAAACTCCGCCGCGACGTAGTGCGCCAGCATAAAATCGCCTCCTTTTGCCACGACAGCCTGTGTACGACCTTTGTCTCCAGTCTTCAAATACAGCACCTCATCGGCGGTATGAGGGATCCAGACAGCGTCGTGAATACCGTCTTCGTCGGAAAGCTCGGCCGCGGCTCCGTCGGCCACCCTCATAACTTTCAGCAGATTGTGCGTTTTGTCGTCGAAAACGTGCGTCGACACCGAGTACAGCGCAAGCCGCCCGTCGGGGCTGGGAACCGCCGAGCTGCGCCGTGGAGCGCTGATGAGGGCCTCGGCCGTCAACTTCTGTACGACGACCATGATGCGAGAGAGACAATGTACGGGGCTTTTCGGCGAACAACTGTCTGGCTCAGTTTTGGAAACTCCGTGCACCTCGTGCGATTTATTTCGGTCGAGCGATGACGACGAAACCCCGCTCGTCGTTCATTCCAGGCAGCGCCCGGGGATCGGGTAGTGTAACCATGGCATCTGACCTAGCTGGCATGGATGCCCTGACACGGGCTGTGCTGATGCATCTGCAAGACCCGGCATCATGTCAGCCTCTCAGAAGGCCATAATCATTGTTCTGAACACTTGGTCATTGGCAGGTCTGCCTTTGGAGGAGGTAGCAAGGGAACTGGTGTGAACCCTGGCCATTCTGGTCTCATGGACATGGGCTCCATTGATCAACGCCTCATTTCATGTAAGCAGCGAAAGAGCTAGACGGGGGTGCTCCGTTCACGATTGGACTCGTACTCGTGTAACGTCCGTCAGCAACTCCATCTGGACGTGTCCTCAGGCGAGACAGGAAACTCCGCCGTTGAGCGACCCTCCGACGTCATTAATAATGATCCAACGCGTACACTCCGCCCTGAACGGCGGCTGGCAACAAAGCGGCCCGTAGATCCGGCGACCCGCCGCGACAAGCAAGCAAGCTTAATTGACGGCGGTGGTGGTGGGGGTGGGGTCGATCGCCCGATATTCGAACAACGTGGC
Organism: Tolypocladium amazonense; assembly: GCA_024340795.1. NCBI lineage: Eukaryota > Fungi > Ascomycota > Sordariomycetes > Hypocreales > Ophiocordycipitaceae > Tolypocladium > Tolypocladium amazonense. The sequence goes on along the minus strand of JALHCE010000050.1, from coordinate 52,793 downwards.
AACGACAAACGCTCCGTTTTGACGACATGAGCAGCTCTATGAAACGACAGTAGTCTCTCGTTCACTCATCTATAAAAGGACAGCATTCTTCCCATTCACTCAAATTTGCCATTACTCTACTCAGCTTCCCATCGCTCTACACAACCGCCGCTTGACACCATCATGTCTCCTCCGCTCCGATTTTCGGCCGACTCAGATACTGATATCTGGAAGAAGCCGCCCTCGCACAATGTCTTTACCGGTACGCCCTTCTCAGTCGTCTCAATTACAATCACTCTCACTTCCACCACATCTCGCAGACCTCAGATCGTCCCTCATCATTGATTGTGAACGACGGTCATGAATATCAGCTAACACGACAATTCAGCTCCCTACCGCAAGCACTCCCAAAATCCCACCTCCAGGTTCCTCTCGGCAACCCTCTCCTTCACCGCTACCTACACGCACCAATTCGACCAGGCTGGCATCCTGCTGATCTTCCACGACACAAAGTCCGACACGCCCGACACCAGGAAGTGGATCAAGGCCGGCGTCGAGCTCTTCGACGGCGCGCCCCGCCTCAGCGCCGTCTGCTGCGACGCCTGGGCCGACTGGAGCGTCGCCCCGGCCCCCGACAGCGACGAGGTCCGCAAGGGAAGCAAGGCGGTCACCATCAGCGTCGAGCGCGTAGACAGCGCCAGCGGGGCGTGTCTCTGGATCTATCACGTTGACGGCGCCGGGAAGAAGACGCCGATGAGGGAGATTTGCTGGCCGTTTGGCGCGGCGGCCGGCGAGGGTTGGGAGCTCGAGGTTGCGGCGGCGATCGCCCGGCCAGGCAAGGACACGTCTGACAAGCTCGAGGCCAGCTTCGACAACTTCGTCGTCAAGTGGAAGGACAACTAGCTCCATTCCCTGATACACTTCCATAGTTCACCATTTCAGCAATCGTCATGAGACATCACGGTGACAGACAATGAGGTGACCGGCTCTCATTACCTCACCCTGACGGTGCTTGCGCCAGGTAGGATCGCTCGCGATCCTGTAAATACACGCATCATCGAGATCATGTATCCATCATGCCTTAGCCCTCGCCCCTCCAGGACCATGCAGGGTCTTATCCTTCCCAAACAAAGGAGATGCAACATGTCAGTCAAGTCAGGCAATTTTTACCAAAAAGATGCCATGTACGTGGCTCAGAAAAGATCAAAGCAGCGTGCGGAAGTGGAACAGCAGCTTTCATCCTGTGAATGCCGCCTCCAACCGACATGCCCTACCCATCTTTTCCGATGGGGAGTTCCAACTCATTTCCTCCTTACACACATGCCCACTAGTCCGCGAAGCTTGCGCTAAAAGGGAAAAAGGCACGGAAAATCCATCCATAAACATGTTCTGAAATCAGGGGCTGTTGCGTCAATCTGGGCCCCATGGAGACGTTAAAAGGCAGACTGTTGTCCAACTAAGCCATTGCTTCCAATTTCATCCTGACGCCGTAAAACTGAATTAGCCAGAAAAAGCAGCATCATGTTCCGTGATCGCCAGTGGAGAAAGTGCCCGGGCGCCGCCGTGCGTGGGTATCGAGTAGAGATTTGCGACAAGGCCGAGCGAAAGCAGAAAACCAACAGCAAAAAAGCACACAAAGTCGAGCGGAGGACCACGGTCCGGGTGCGGCGGAATTAAATCCTCTCAGCTCTTGTACTCATCAAACTTCAGCCGGCCACCTCGCAAGAAGCAGAGGAGCAAGTCAAAACAAACTCCCAGATGGAAGACGCCAATCTGATGAGGGAGCATGAAAAGCCAACCCAACGCCGTCCGGTGTCCGATGTTCCCGTGAAATCAACTTCGTTTTTTTGTCCTTTTTTTTCGTAGTTTTTTATTTTCGTCCGATCTTATCCTCCAAAAAAATGCCGCGCGTGGGGCGCATCGGGTACCTGAGTGGTTCGGTGCGCAATCCAACGCTCCTCTCAAACGGTCCTCGGCGTGCGCGCGTTGGTCACGTCGATGACGTCGTCGAGGTGGTTGCACATGGCGACAAACAGGTCGAAGAACAGCTTGCTGCCTCCTGCCTCCATCTCAGCCTGCATGGTCCCGCTCCGCTTGAACGTCTTGCGGCAGCGGATGATCAGGGCGAGGTAGTGAGCGCGCAGGCGGCTGTCCGAGTCGGGCGTGTGAGCGTAGGCGTACTGGGCGGACCGCAGGATGGTGCCGACGTCGATGCCGGCCTGCAGCCCCTGCTTGCGCAGGGCCAGGCGCTTGAGCTCCTCGAGGCCGTAGCGGTCGGCGGCGCAGTAGATGACCGTGTCGCGGAGGACCTCGGCCCCGGCGCTGAAGAGGTAGACGGTGGGCTCGGACGACGAGGGGGCGCCTGCGCGGCCACCTCCGTTTTCGGGGTTCGGGGACGCGTGAGGCGTCCGCGCGCGGTCCTCGAGCTCCCAAGAGTTGCGGTGTCTGTTGCGCATCAGACGCGGGTAGTAGTCGCCCTTGTAGAGGTACTCGAGGACGGCGGAGAAGACCTCGGGTTCTTCGTCGGGAATGGAGATCCTCCTGCTCTGCGCGTCGGGGAAGTTGCCCCGGCAGGCCGCGTCGAAGAACGGCGACTGGCGGAGCACGTCCTCGTGCGCGGCGAAGAGCCGGCCCTCGCGGCCGACGGTGAGCGTCACGATGGGCGAGGGGGCGGCGGCGCACTTCTGCGGGACGGCGAACGCGTCCTGCTCGGTGAGCGATCTCTGCAGTCTCGACAGCTTCGCGGGATCTCGGACGGAGCCCTGCTTCTTTAGTCTCGCAGACTTGTCGACGCGGCTCGGGTCCTGCGACCGGAACGAGCGCTTGAACATGGCTGCGGCGGTTTGACGAGAACTGTGCCTCGGTAGCTAAAGAACGACTTCGTGCGAGACAGGCAACCGTAGCGAGAGGAGGCAAGAAACGACCGATAAAGAACGTTGCTTGCCTGCTGGTCTCTCGCGACTCGGTTGCGTAAACTTGGCTAGGGAGCGACGAAAGGAGCGAGAAGAGCCTGGGGGGAGTGGAAAGAGTGTGGTGACGCACAAGGGATTGACTGGGGCCCGGGCAGAAGATTATATCTCCTTGAGACAAGACGATATAACCTCGTGAGAGCTTTGCGACCCTATGGTTGTGTGTGAAGAGGAAGACGAGGCGGACGGGGGACAGGGAGACGTGACTCTTTTGTACGCCAACCAAGTACCCTTGCAGTCCCTGGACGCGGGGTCCCGGCCACTGGGGGTACAAGGTCGCCTCACGGACGTGAACAACAACGCACCCGCCCAACGGCGGCTGTGGGCTGCCGCCGCCGTCGGGCTTCGCTGGAGACGACGATGCTGAGTTTCAACTTGAAGATGTCAGCAACCGTCGCGTGTATTTTTGCCGCGCAACTACTCTCTGTGCCCAACCGAGCGAGGCGCCCACGTGAGAGGTCCGCGATGCATTGACGACGGCGGCCCGGGAGTGCCCAACCCAAGAGACAGCACGTCTTTATCCACACGAGGCCCACGAAGTCGGCCTAGATTGCAGGGTGAGCTTTCAGGGTCCTCCACGAAGCCCGTTTGCTTGCCGGACGGGCACGGTTGGGCAGGCAACAATGCGCTGCGTCACTGCAGGCTCCTGGCAAGCAACCCAATCAACCGGGCGTGCCTGAGGGCACTAACACGACAACGGCCCGGCGTGGTTTCGTCGGCGCTGCGGCGCTTGATTGGCGCGCGCACGGGACCCAGGCGGGAACAAGCGAAGTGGGTGTGTAGACTGGTTGACTGGGTCCTTGTAGACTTGTACAAGCGTGGGAGGGGTGGAGGCACCCCAGGAAACTTAGGAGCGTTTATTAATGCAACTCAACTCTGCGAGGGCGTTAACAATTTTAGGTGTGGTAACGATACTCCGAGACTTATTCCTTCAGGCTCACCGACACATCTCAACAAGTTACCTCTTCGCCAGATGGCCACCTCGTCCCCTCTACCCACGCAGGGAAAGTATTTCACAAGAACAGTCGGAGCCTAGGATTCGAGTTCCTCCACCGCCTCCACCGCGGTGCGGAATCTGCGAGCTTCGGTGAGGCCCTGACGGATACCCATGAGCCCGAGCATCAATGTGTACACTACCGAGCAATCAGTCAGTCAATTGGAAACGTGAAGAAACGGAAGCGAGAGGCTCACGGATGGGTGCCGAGAGAACAAAGAGAATGCAGTATATAGTCACAGCTTCCTTGCTGCCAACCTCGGCCTCGTCGAGCCAGAAGAATGGCCATGAGCCCGTCAGCGCCTTACCAATAGCCGCCTAGGCGAGGTAGAGGCACGAATTGAGTTTGAGACCCATGAAGTGGTACCCGAGAGCCTGCATCGAGGTCAGCGCAGCTTTCCATGTGGACTGGGCTGAACTTCGCACAATGGGGCGCTTGATGCTGTTGAAAAGCAAAATCTCCAACGCCATGATGAGCGACGTGACTCCGTGCAAGTTGAAAACGACAAAGACCTTGAGCCACCCTTCGCCAAAGAGATCGCTGACTGCTCGAGAGCGTCAGCCACACCCTCATCGGTTGTTTGGGCAATACCGTACGCGGGGCTTTGGGCAGCAGCGTCGTGGCCACTGCGCTCGCAGTCGAGACGGACGTTGTCAGGACGTCGCTGCCCGGAAGCAGACCCTCAGGCGCAGCTTCTTGCACGTGCTGACGTGTGATGGGCCAGTAGATGACCGGATTCATAAACGCCCAGACCGCGGTCGTCGTGTAGAACAAGCTGAAATAGAATTGCTTGCGCTGGCTGCCCATGTTTCGGGGCAAAGACATGGCCCTGACGATCCAAGCCTCGAGGCCGCCGTCAATGCCTTCAGGGTCAGGATAGTACAGATGGGTGAAGGTCCAACACTGCGAGCATGGGCTGAATAAGCCAAGAATACTAGGTAAATGAACAGCAGGGGACGCTCACAGAGGTCACGAGGTGGTACACCAACACCATGACGTGGCTGACGAAGCTGAAGTCGAAGAGGTGATGGGCAAGGGGCTTGTCCGACTCCTCAGTGATCTTGTAGTGCGTGATCATGGCGGTCGACGCGACGAGGTAGGCTAGAACGATTCCTCTGAGAACCACAAGGGCGTTCTGGGGAATGCAGCGCCATGGCGAATGGCTGGCTCGCAGGAAGACGGGCTATCGGTCACATGCGTCAGCGAGCACATCATCGGGCCAACGTTGGTGTAGACTTACGTGGTCCTGCAATACTGGAGGGCTGCGAAGGCCCTCGCTAGCGAGGAGAGGTGTCGACGACATGCTGTAGTCTCCAGGACGAACGAGGGCGCTGTTCGGGCTCGGATGTGTATCTTGGTGATGAGATGCAAGCAAAATGACTAGCAATGCCGACGGCGAGGACGTGACGGATTCAGGCAGAGTTATGGCAAGGATGAGGCTGAGGCTGCGAGGCGAAAACGGCCGCGAGGAAAAGAAAACAGGAGGAAGAGGACAAAGGAGAAGGCGCAGCATCGGAGTGTGGGAGATGCAGGAGGCTGCTGGGGACTGGGGAGGAAGGGACGCAGGCACTCGATGTGCACCTTGGCTCAAGAGGCATCCATATGCTCAAAACGACTGCCGCAACGGGGCGTCGATGCTTGGGTTCAATTGCCAAGCAGATCTTGGGGAGAGTCTGGAAACGCAGGCGCCTTGGAAGCTGCCTGTCCTGCGTGAGGCGTGTGAGCATGCACCGGGCGACACGGATGCTGATGGGGCTTGCGCCAAGTCAATTGGTACTATCGAGCTCCTCGTTGCCGCAGACAATTTCCGGCATTCAATTGGCACTATCAAGCTTGTTGCAGCGGACCTTTGCTGGCATTCAAGCGGCAGTGGAAGGACAATGCATCTCTCTCCCGCATCACGCACTTCCACCGCCAGCCGTCGAGCGGCCTAGTCGCGCTTGGACTTGCTCGCCGCGCCCTCCTTCTGCATGCCCTGGCAGCCCGTGACGCTGCCGGCCAGCTCCTCGATCTTGCCGTAGCCGTGCGCCGGGTCGCGCTTCTCTCCGGCCTTCTGCATCGACGCCAGTCCCGCCGTCTTGTCATGCTCGCCCGACGACTTCCACTCCTGGGAGCCCGTGACGCTGCCGATGGCCGACTGCGGGTGCGTGGTCAGTGAACGTGGGGACGCTGGGGAGGGTCGATGGGGCTGCGACGCACCTCGACCTGGCCCTTGGCCCATTGGGCGTGCCCGCCCACGAGGCTGGGCTCCTGCGACTGCGGCTGGCTGCCCTGCGGCTGGTTGCTGTCGGACATGTTGGTGATGGCGTAGAGGTGAGCCTTCGCTGATGGATTGGGGTTGGCTGATGGGATTGGGTTCACTGTTGATGGCAGAGTCGAGGTCCAAGATGAGGGGATGGAAGCGGCACGCAGACTCGACCTGCGACACATCAGCCCGAGCTTAACGCCTGCTGCCACCTGGGCCATGACATCGACGCTGTCTCTACCGTCTCGAGCGCCCTCCGTCCATGACATCACCCCAACGGTCGCAGTGGTACGACGGCGCGCTGGAGCCCCGCGCCGGGCTTGAGCTGTACTTGTACAGGCCTGGTGCGGACGCCGCAGACGCCGCGGGGCAGCTCCCGTCAGCTGCCGCCCCCCTTCCATTCCTGGCACGCCCAGCCAATCGCCGACGTGGTCCGTGCGCTAGCCATTGTCGCCAGAGCCACCTTGTCCAGTTCGCCAAAACGCCAGCTTGCAAGTCGCGATATCAACCAGCTCCAGCCCACCTCTGCAGCACCACGCTGCGCGCCCTCGAGCCTCGACTCTCGACCCCGACCCTCACCCCGACAGAGCCTGCGCCCCCAGACCGAGCCAGAACCCAGTCGCCATGCTGTCGCTCATGCAGAACCCGCGCCAGGCGGCCGCGCAGGTCATGAACTTTGCGCTCATCCTGTCCACGGCCTTCATGGTACGTCAAGAGCTGCCCCCTCACGCGCTGCTGGCGTGAAGCCGTGCTGAACTCTGCGGCAACAGATGTGGAAGGGCCTCTCCGTCGTCAGCGACTCGCCGTCCCCGATCGTCGTCGTCCTCTCCGGGTCCATGGAGCCCGCCTTCCAGCGCGGCGACCTGTTGCTGCTGTGGAACCGCAACCTGTTGGAGGAGACGGCCGTGGGCGAGGTCGTCGTGTACAACGTCAAGGACAAGGACATTCCGATTGTTCACCGCGTCGTGCGCAAGTTTGGCACGGGGTCAGTGGTCCCCCGTCCGCCCTCCTCGAGCACGCGACTGACTGACGTGACGCAGGGACAAAGCCAAGCTGCTTACCAAGGGCGACAACAACGTCGCCGACGACACGGAGCTGTACGCCCGCGGGCAGGACTACCTGGAGCGCAAGGACATCATCGGGAGCGTCGTCGGCTACGTGCCATTCGTGGGCTACGTGACCATCATGCTGGCGGAGCATCCGTGGCTCAAGACGGTGATGCTGGGCCTCATGGGCGTGCTTGTCGTACTACAGCGGGAGTAAGGGCGCGGAGACGGGCGGCATATAGAAGTCTATCTACATCAATGGCATTTGAGCGGCGGCTGCTTTCTCGGCGTTGATTCTGCATCATGATTTGGTTCACGACAAGAGTTGGACACGCTAAGAGTTGAGACTTGCCAGCAGCCTCATCCGGGACATGGGGCGACGAACGAAAGTCGGCAAGACGCTTCTGGACTCACATGGACAACTGCAGCGAGAAAACGTGGGCGTGGGCGGCATCTTGATCTTGGGCGTCACTATGGTTCTCATTCGCATGTGGCTCGTCGGTGTGTTAGAAAAAAACAGCTTCATAACCGACACTTGTTCAGATCACGGCGGATCCCGGCAGTTGCGTGTTGTGACGCCCTACCATCATAAGGATTGGCGTATCGCCCCGTCAAACGAACATAAAAATGTAAAAAGCGTACAAAAGCTTTTAATTATAGAGTACGGCGTGTAGGCCCACGTTCATGTCCACGCTCTATCGAATCCATTGACTCCTTTTTTTATCCCTTTTTTCCACAGCCCCCAACTTTAGCAACCTCCGTCATTGTGCAGAAGGGACCAATTGACCTGGGGTCTGTCCTTCCACCCCGACAAATGCATAGCCCTCTATATCATATATCTCATCTATCCGTCTGAACGCCAAATCAAGTCTATGTCAAAACGACGGTCCAGGAAACAGTCTCTGAATCCCATCAGGAAACTCATTACTCTAGTTCGATTGTGCCTATTGTCCTCCGTCAGTATTATAATGCGTGAAAGAAAAGGGGCATAGAAGGGTCACGCACCTGGAGGCTTTGACGTGGTGTCGTATACGACCCTCGCAATGCCTTCTACTTCGTTGACAATCCGCCTGCTAATAGCCTTGAGGAGACTCCACTTGAATTCGTATGGCTCGGCGCTCATCATATCCAGGCTGGTCACGGCTCTCAGAACGCAGATGTAGCCGTAAACCCTGGCGTCTCCCTGTACACCGACAGCTGGGCGACAAATGCAAGTCAGAATTCGCTACCGGTACACAAGTCAAGCGCAGATAGAAGGGATTACCTCTGTTCGTGTCAAGTGCAGCGTACGCTTGGGTGACCTAACTCTCTCGTTAGCAAATCTCTCTCAGATCGCAGAATTTGGTTGCGTCGAACCTCATCATAGATCCCGGCCTCTCGGATCATGGAGATGAAGATGTGATCCGCCTTGCGCACAATTTCGACTCGCTCGGGGGTGACCTCGCCGATGATCCTGATGCCCAGACCGGGCCCCGGGAAAGGGTGTCTGCCAACGAGCTCCGGGTGGATCTGCAATTGCCGACCGAAAGCGCGAACCTCGTCCTTAAACCTGGATCCGAAGTGTTAGCAACTGTGACAAGCAATCACTCACTGTTGAGTTCCGTTATATCAGGATCCTAGGGTAACGTACAGCTCTCGTAGCGGCTCAAGCAGCTTCAGCTGTGCCTCCTATATTTTTCATTGGCCCCTCTTATCACCAAATATCGCATAGTTCAACCTACGCCATTCTGCATACGAGCAGGAAGCCCTCCGGCATTGTGATGCGCTATACGAGTGTTAGTTAGAGTCTGCAAAAGCATCTGCTTGCGGATGGAAGAGAGGAATAACTCTAATGTGGCGAGGGTGATTTGAGGTACAGCTTCAGCCTTGATAGACGGCTTCGCAGCCTCGCCCTGACGCCAAAAAAGGGGAGAGCAAGGGATGAACAACAGGAAGACGTACACTTGATCGTAGAACTGGCGGCTCCCTTGAAACTCAAGCTTTCCACAATATCCGCTAGACGACGTCAATAAGCGATCCCTGATGAGCGGATGGTGGAGAACTGACCATACAGTGTCCCCTGGAGGAACCATTCAACCTTTCCGGCACGAGATGTGTGCTCTGCTTCTTTCTCGATACTGGACAGAGTTAAAGTCAAGTTCACCCAAGTTATGAGGCGCGAGCTTACCGGAGAGCCTCAATCTCAAACAAATCGATGACTGTCTGAGTCAGTACAATAGGCTGGCCACCTCCTAAGGGTTTGACTCACAAGTCCCTCCGATAATCTTCCTCTTGGCTTCAGGTTCCGTGACCCCTGCAAGGCGGCCGAGGAAAAGCTGGGATCCATCCACCACCGTGAGGTTGATCCCTAGGTGCTTATCCAAAGTCTCTTTGACTTGCTCGCATTCGTTCAGACGCATCAGACCTATTGAACACATTTAGAACGTCACCACTAAGTTGATGGGCATGTCCTTGAGCGAGGTCATCTTACCAGTGTCCACGAGAATGGCGTGGAATCGGTCTCCAATGGCTTCCTTCATCAGCTTGGCGGCTACGGTGCTGTCAACGCCGCCGGATACGGCTCCAATCTGCGTACTCATTAGCAGGCCAACTCCTGTGGATGGGGCAAAGAGAAACACATACGACCTGTGCGTTGTCGCCAACCAGCTTCCGAATCCGAACGATCTCCGTCTCTAAGAAGTTGTCCATTCTCCAGTCCGCTCGGGCGCCGCAGATCTTCAGAGCGAAGTTGGCAAGAATATCAATTCCCCGCTCTGTGTGCGAGATCTCAGGGTGGAACTGGATGCCTATCACCCACACTTGTTAGCAGGCTCTGAATCAGCCTGGCCTAGCGAGAACACACGTACCAAAAATAGGCATAGACTTGTGAGCAATGCCAGCAAACTCGCTGTCCTTAGTGGTGGCAATGGTCTCAAAGCCGTCGGGCAGATGAACAACCTTGTCGAAATGACTCATCACAACTACAGACAGAGAATGTCAGATAAGCATCAGCTCGGGCCGGACGAGGACCATCTGTATGATCAAGTGAACGAACCGTTCAAGGAGTCTCCTAGTCCCTCGAAGAGCCGATCTCCGTGGCTACCAACTTTTCGGATGGCCATCGAGGTTTCCCCGTACTCACGGTTCTGGCCGGGTGCTACACTGCTTGGATCTACGCGCCACGCTGGAACAACACCATCAGCTAACGATCGTCCAGAAACAAACAAGGGCGAGAGTACCAATCAGTTGATTGCCGAAGCAGACGCCTCTGTGCCATGTTAGTGACCTTTCCATCGTGCCGTTGGTGTATTACGTACAGCACAGGGACACCAAGCTCGAACACCATCGGATCTACGCTTGGGGAGTCGGGGGAATACACGCTTGATGGTCCCCCGCTCAGAATGATGCCAACCGGCCGCTTTTGCCAACCAAGATCTTTGAGCTTCTGAGTGCAAGGCAGCATCTCTGAGTACACCCCCAGAGACCTAAGCCGTCTCAAGATAAGCTTTGTTATGGTCAGTGTTTGGCTACCCACGTAGAAGTGATCCCATTTAAGTAACACGAACATGACTGGTCTGAGATCCTAAATCCAAGACGAGGACGGTCTTTACGAAGCAGTAATGGTCAGCTCAGAGGGCATTGGATAGTGAACAGAGACTTCTTCGTTCTTACGTCGAAGACATCGTGCGGCGGCGCCGCTTTAGCCGTGTCACTCATTGTTCAGAAGATGTTTCCGCCTGAAATGTAGACAATAATGAGTACTTCAAGGACGACGATGAATTCTGAAGGGTATGGAAATAGTGTAGCTGGAAAATATGCTTAGGGCCTCGTCTAGGGCATAATGTATGTGTTAATGCATGAATATGGAGAAGATTAAGGGTCCATGGACTCCATGCAAACAGGAACAGTTCCACTACGTGTACACGTGACCCATTTTAAAGGTACGTACCACCGCCAGTCTCCGATACCTTACCTCCTTACTCGTAGCACGCAAGCCTGGTATAAACACCCTGCCAATGCCTCACTCGCCGATGCGGATGGTACGGCACGCCTATAGCTTCTTTCGCGTCCGCGTGCAGCGTGCGGCGTGCAGCCCTGTTGGCGTGCGCGGCATATTGATCTTGAGCATCACTTTGGTTCTCGTTGGCGGATGGCTCATCAGTAGTGTCAGAAAGCAAACGGGCACCAAAGCGCCGAGACTTGTCAGCTGCGCGTTGTGAAGCCCTACCATCATTAGCATCGGTGCATCTTCCCGTCTGTAGACTCTGGCGCCTCTTAAAGCCGCACCTGCTTGTCGATGTTTTGAGGCGGCGTTAACGAACGTGATGGTCGAGGGATGAGATACAAGGGTGCAGTCTTCATGTCTGCCTAATGAGGACCCTACCACCGCTAGCGTCGGCCGAAGCCTCACTCCCGCGTCCAGTGTACCATCCGCTGAGCTTGCCGGGACCGAGGCCGCTTTATTAGCTGAAAGCCAATAAAGCGGCAGTATCCACAGTGGCCGTTACTTGTACTCGGCGATACAGAGAGCGCCGAAAGCCGCCTCAGAAGCCTGATTCTAGTCACGACTCACGAAACTTGAGCTCCGATGATTGCGTTCTTCACCAACCATCTTCATTGACCTTCCAGGAGAGGCCGTGTTGCCTCAGCATGTCCCGTGCAAACATACTCCGAATACTGCTTCGAGGTCTCGTCTATTCATTAATTCTCATTTTTGTTGCCGAGAAATTTTCGTCTCTTTTCGGCTGGCCGTCTGTCGGCGGCCTGTCTATCATATCCGCCGTTGCAAAGGCCAGCCTTCGCGCCGCGGCATGCAACGGAGATGCCACGAAGGTGAGACGATTGCTCATTCTAGATGCGGCCTTGAGCAGCAGTATTCTTCAGTCGTCGAATGCTTTGCATTGTGCCGTGCGTCACGGACATCATGAAGCGGCGAACGTGCTGATCATGGCCGGCGCGAATGTCTCGACGCATGATGAACTGCAAATGACACCGCTTCGCTGGGCTGCTCGTCTCGGAGACGCGCAATTGACTCAGTCCCTGCTCGACGCGGGCGCCTATCCTTCTGACCACGGTCAGGACGGAAACACTGCTTTATATGACGCTGCCGACTATGGACACGAGTCGGTTGTCCAACGACTTCTGGCCGCTGGCGCTGATGTCTCCGCTGGACGAGTTGACCAGCCTCTCCATCGGGCAGCCATGTTTTCGCCGAGCATAACCCAGATGCTCGTGGACGCAGGCGCCGATGCTTCAGCGCGCGGAAACTTGGGAGATACTCCGCTTTACCGGGCAGCATGTTCCGTGGAGACGATAAAGATTCTCCTCAACGCTGGATCTGTCATTGCGGCGGCGGTTTCAGAAGATGGCTCAACGGTTCTGCATCATGCAATTATACGCAGATGCTTCCACGCTATACAGCTTCTACTTGATGCAGGCGCCTTTATAGACGCCGCCGATAAATACGGACGAACACCAATGCACAACGCCATGGCAGCCAACGACGCCGAGATTACCAGTCTACTGATAAGCAGAGGTGCCAACGTACACGCAAGAGACTTATACGGCAACACCATATTACACGACGCCGCTGCGAGTGGACACGACGGCGCGACCATTCAAGCCCTCCGTGTGGGGATCGACCCAGACGCGGTGAACGACTGGGGTGAAACTCCTTTACATGCAGCTGCACGTCGAGGAGCCGCAACAGTGGCCAGATTGTTGCTGGACGCAGGTGCCGACGCAAGTAAAATTTCTCACGCCGGAAAGACGCCTGGGCAATTCGCAGTGGAGTGGGAGCCTACAACAGATCTGGGCAAATGCGTTGCGGAACAGACAAATCGCTCTTGGGCTTTAGTGAGAGAATACATACGAGAACAGCAGTGGTGTTCTGCGGACCCAAGGCCTTGAAGATGTATGAGGAGTTTTCAGCGGTGGCTGGGGCGCCGGTACGTAAGTACATTTTGGTAGCATTTCTTTTCTGCTTTCTAGCCGCCTTGAAATGAGTTCCAAGTCCGCAGCGTATTAGGCGACCCTAGGCCAATGCTGCCATTGCAGCAATCGTTGTGACCAGTTCTGGATCCGTATCGGCGATCGCCGGTATGGCTTCGAGAGTGTCCATCAAGATCACTGTGCCGGAAGAAAACTTTGCGACAATCCGGCCAGGAGCACGCCAGTTTGCCTTGCCAGTATTTGGTGTCCATGGCAGATTGGTCAGGGCTGGCTGGCGCATCATTCGGGACGGACTGGGCTTTTTCTGAGCGTATAATCGATGATTCCCGAAATGAATTTGCGCGGAAGAACTCGTAACACCTTATGCGTGCCGAGGACTGCGTCTGCTGTGTCCAGATAGCTGCGGACAAACGAGTTCCACAGCTCTTGCTCTAGCCTCGACCCCCCACTGTTCAAGCAAGGTGCTCACACTGCACGCATAAATGTTGAGAACGAAACGACTTCAATTACACCGATAGTGTCAGAAAGCAAACGGGCCCCAGGACGCCGAGACATATTCAGACTACGGCAGATCCCGGCAGCTGCGTGTTGTGAGGCACTACCATTATACTAATGCATCGACGCATTGTCCCATCTGTAGACTTTGGCGGGTGATTGCGCTACTCGCACCTACTTGTTGCCCCCATTGGCAATGATGTTTTCAGTCACAGCCCATTGTCACTTATCTCGGCGTTTTTCCTGTCTTCCAACGTTGACGGACAACCTCACCCTCTCTATCAAGGACTGGATATCGATCTCGGATGTGGCCACGAAAGCGTTCCTGACCGAGTTGATGTAACTTTTACAGGAGCTGATCAGGTGCGTGGCCAACCAGTTTCTCGACGGCCCGTCTGATTGCGCCTTCGCTCATGTACTCCGACATGATCGAGCCCGGGCACTCGCTCCAGACGAACCTCGCGGTGAGGCTCGTGTAATAGTTCCCGCCCCTGAAGAGCTCGAGCCGCCGTCCGGGATCAGGAACAACCTCTGGGCTTTCTTCACGCTGTTCCTCGTGGTTATGGCCGGGTTCACGCATCTCACCAGCGATATGGACGAGTACATGTCCGGGTAGGCGCTGACGGCATCGCCGACCGCCTAGTCCATGAGCGCCCCCTTAGACATAAACTTGATCTTGTAGCCGAAGCCGTCATTGATGATGGCCACTCTTGCCATTCTCTCTGAGAACGACAACACGTTCATGCACTTGCCGGTGGTCGTCTTTGTGATCACGGGCGAGGGCATCGACTAAGGCCACCACCACCACCATGCACACTTACGACCACTTCAATATGAATGGGAATCTAACCGCTCGTTTACCAGCACTCGCCGTGGTCGACTGCCATACATGGCGAAAATGACGTTGCCAGTCACTGGCACGACAACAAGGCCGTCGCTAGGTACAAGCACAAAATGACCGCCGCTACGATGCAGCCGCACAGCGCGACCCAGCCAGCCACGGACATGGCCAGGAAGCGGGATGAATGTATCCACCAAGGATCGAGAGCGAAGTAACGAAACCACGATGTCGATATGGGGCGCCGACCGTTGGCGTTCAAGCGGTGCAAGTAGATGATCTCGATATTCTGCACGCGAAGGTCATCGTCGCGCATGTTCTCGTGCATATCTTTGATAGTGACGGCATCCTCAGGGTCGCGCGCGAGGCGCAGTGTCTCGGGGCTGGCGACGAAGTACTGGTCGCCGAACGGGCCGTCGAGGCCGACGAGTCCGACTGAGCTGCCGAAGCGATCGAGGCAGCAGGGCTTTCTCTCAGCTACATACTTGTTTGAGAGCAGGAGGCGGCTACCGACAGGCGTTACCGGCCAACTCCACAGCGGTACGCCGCCGACGAGCTCAAAGACGTGCAGCTTGAAGGGGTCTCATTAGCGCCGACAGCGGGAGGATGCTGGCCAGCTCCCCCAGCCACTGGTGTGTATCGAGAATTGTAGCGAGCACGTCGACGGCTGTGCCGAACATTACAACCGACACTTTGGCAGGGCAGATTAGTTGAGAGGCTGGCCAGGTAAGATTCGGGGCCTGCGAGAAGATATCTTTGTCAAGCCTCGAAGGGCTCGTTGACAACCATCAGCTCCTGCACTCCGCCACGTCCATTTGACGCCCAGCCATAATGGCGGCCAACCATGTAAGCTGCAGCCAATCGATCTCTCTTCAATTACGCAGACAGCGGCAGCAGCCGCTCAGGAAGCCGAGGTGGTGTGACGGTGTTGCTATAAATAGGGGATACTAGGGCAACAAGAAACAAGCCTTTGATAGCGCCCTCGGTAGTGCTAAGTGCACATACGTCTACGGAGTACGGAGTACTGCTGGTCCTGTTTAGCGCTTGGATTGAGAGTCATATCCAAGCGCCTGTTCTCATAACCCCAAGAATGCCGAATTGGTGCATTGCTTTGCCCGCCTTGCCAGCTCATTGGCCTCAAGGACTTGCAGTTGCCACGAATCTGCATGGTAATCCAAAGCCCTTGGCTATGGATCCGGGGGTGCCATATCAACCCCGCACGTAAGGTGTCGGAAGCGTGTAGTGTCAACACCACTGTCGCCCCGCAAGCTGTCGCTCAAACATTCTTACATAGTTTTTCACATATCGGGGATCACAACTTCTTCTTCCCTTAATATTCTACCTGTTTATTATGTCGTCCGCCGACCCAATCAAGCTTGTAGAAGCTTTCGAGAGAGGAGAATACCAGAATCTCTGCCCTAACCGCATCTGGAAAACCTGGCAAGCCTTTTCGAGGAACTATGACGGGCCACCCCAACTATTGGCACTGCTGAAGAAATACGGCTCGACACTAAAGGACGCCTTGAAACACGAGGACCACTCTGCGTGTAATTTCGACTTTTGCGAATTCTCGAGCCGCAACTTCACGGCTGTACAACAGTATCACGAACCAAGGCCCTACGAGCAAGGGGAGCAGACGCAGATCGCCGAAAATCACAAGAACAAGGCAGTTTGCTTCCCACTCCGCGGTCTTTTCGCCAATAGTAAATTGGTTGAGGCTGTACAATCTGGGGAGCCCACTCCTTGGACCCTCGATGGATCCGCCATTCTTCAATCTTCTCGACCGTTCATGGCAATCTCACACGTCTGGTCAGACGGAACCGGTACTGGAACCTGGCCCTCAAAACAAGTGAACGAATGCTTGTATGATTATTTCAAAGGGGTTGCCCAGCGATTTCGATGCGAGGGCATCTGGTGGGATACGTTGTGTATACCTCAAGACAGAAGTGCCCGTAGCAAGGCTCTCAGCATCATGAATCTCAACTACGAGCAAGCGAGGGTAACACTGGTCCATGATCGCTTCCTCCGAAATCTGCCCTTCCAGGAACCGAATCTAGCATGCCTTGCTATTATCCTGTCCCCATGGTTTACCCGAGGCTGGACCGCCCTCGAATTGGCCAAATCCCAGAGAGTCAAGATCGTCTTCAAGGATTCGATTAAGGACCTCGGCAAAGATATCCTTCGGAAAATCGACGAACATAGCGCGGCAAGCGCGGCCACCGAGGTCATTAAGAAGCTTAGACGACAAATCTCTGGAATCGAGGACCTGCTTATTATTATGGGTCCTAGATATACGTCGTGGCTTAAAGATCGAGCCGCGATTGCCGGGCTCTTGGCAGGGATCAAGATGTTAGACTCGAGCCGAGACACCTTTCAAAGAGATATATATCAAAGTATCCTGAAAAAAATGCAGAAGTTATCCCACGATCACCTTTTCCACAAGTCTGTCACAATGTCTAAAGGCTTCAGTTGGTGCGCCACGAATCTCTTTCAACTACCTCTAACTCAGAGCCACCACTGGCACGGCAAAACTTCTGCCAAAACCCGGCGAATCGCCTCCTACGGTGGCCTTGACAACGCTTCTCCCCGCCCCTCCCCCCCGCCGGCAGAGTGTCAGTCACACGGCCTCCCGCAGCGAGACGAAACTCCAGCAAGTATAGCCGAGTTGACAGTCAACGGAAATGGGGAGGTAGTTGGTTTGTGGAGGGTATTTCCTCTTGAAAATATCAATTATGAAACGTGCGTTTGGGGTAACTCACATGAGCTCATTGAGGCAAAATTGCGCGCTGCCTTAGAGGAGGAAAATAAGAAGCACTGCTTGTTGATTGCGCCCCCTAAGGAAGAATCCGACAGCGAAGGAATAAAAAAGGGTCTTCTCGTAAAGATTCTACGAAATGCTTGCGATGCGAAGCCGAGCTTTAAGTGCCAATTCGTCGGTTCTTTATATTTCTATCCCGCGTTGATATCCACGCGATGTGCGGAGGTGGATATGACTATTGGCGACACTGAAGGGTGGACATTGCTTAAAGAGAATGAGAATGCATGGAACATTATTGAAAAGAAAGGAAGCGATTTTCAGGAAGAGCCAGAGAAAGGAACCTCCGATTCACGAATGAACAAGTCACAGCCCTACCCTACCGAGGTTAAACTACATCTAGCCGCGGAAGAAGGGGACGAAAATCTTCTCAAGGAATTGCTTAGAGCAGGTCACGATGCCAATGAACGCGATCCTAACGGGCAGACCCCGCTGCATCGTGCGATGTGGGGAGGCTCTCCGGAGACTGTGGAGTCTTTATTGCAAAGCAAGGCAGAAGCAGATGCTCAAGATGAGGCTGGAAATACCGCATTACATATAGCCGCCGATATGGGCTTCGAGGAGGCTGCCAAACGCCTATGCGATCATGTTCAAGAGGCAAGTGGTTGCGAGAGGGCTGAAGAGGTAGTACGAGCGAGAGGTACGAACGGTCTGACACCGCTACATTACGCGGCAATCAGCGGAAAGTACGAGATGGCTGAGCTACTCATTAACCGGAATGCTGATATCGAAGCCGAAACCATGAAGATTGGCTGGACGCCCTTACATTGCGCAGCCGAGAACGGCGAAGTTTCCGTGGTTCAACTCCTGCTTGATAAAGACGCCGAGATTGAGAAAGCAGACAATGAGGTTCGCTGGACACCGTTGCATCTTGCGGCAATGAACGGTCATAAAGCAATCGTTGAGAAACTCGTTCGCAAAGGCGCCGACGTGAATACGACGGACCTATTTGGCTGGACACCATTGCTTTTTGCGGCAATGAACGGGCATACGGCAGTCGCTGAGAAACTTCTTAGCAAAGGCGCCAAATTCAATAACGGCTTTCATTGGACACCGAGCACTACAAAAATTGATGGAGCTATAGTCGAATGGTTTAAGAAAAACAGCAATGAGTTCAGCTCGTTACAGTGGACTCGGCTACATCTAGCAGCATTAGACTGGCGGACGACAATTACTCGGACACTTGGTTATAGCGATATGGATATTGATACTACGTTGATTGAGGACGGGAGTAGTTTGCTTCATCGGGCGGCCGGGGACGGCCGTAATGGAACTGTCAGCTTCCTGGTTACAATGGGTGTCAAAACGGAGGCTAGGGTTGAGGGCTGGACACCGCTGCATTGCGCCATCGCGAACGGGAAACAGACTATCGTGCAGCTCCTAGTTGAGCTTGGCGCCGATATGGAGGCAACACTCAAGGATATTCTTGGACCGACGCCGCTACACCACGCCATCGCGAATGGGCACGAGAATATCGTGCGGTTGCTGGTCGAACTAGGTGCCAATATCGAGGCGAAGAGTAATTCTGGACAGCCGCCGCTATACATTGCTATCGAAAACGGGCAAGAGACTATAGCGCAGGTGCTAGTCGAGCTAGGCGCCGATATCGAGGCGACGTGTATAGGTAGCCAGACGCTACTACACCACGCTATCAAGAACGAGCAAGAGTCTATTGTGCGGGTGCTAGTTAAGCTAGGCGCTAATATCGAGGCGACGGATAAATCTAAAAGAACGTTGCTAGCCCAAGCTATCGCTTTCGGGCAAGAGGCTATGGTACGAATACTAGTCGAGCTGGGCGCCAATATCGAGGCGATAGATGGGTATAAAAACACGCCGCTACACTATACTCTCGAGAAGGGACAAGAGGCTATTTTACGGCTACTAATCGAGCAAGGCGTTAATATCGAGGCGACTGATGGATACTTTCGGACGCCACTACTCTATGCTACTATATATAAGCAAGAGACTATCATACGGCTACTGCTCGAGCAAGGCGCCAATGTCGATGCGAAGGATATCTATGGCCAGACGCCAGTATACTGGGCTGCTAAGTATGAGCAAGACTCTATCGCACGGCTACTAGTCGAGCGGGGAGCTGATATCGACGTGGAGGATAAGTCCGGCCAGACGCCGCGAGGGTTGGCTATCGCGAACGGGTTCCAAGCCGCTTTATTAATAGCGAAACCAACATAGCAAAGGCAGAAGAAGGACTTCGCGTCATCTGGCGACAGACGAAGGGGAAGAGCCAAAAGCAGGCCAAGTCGACGACGGGGGCTGACCAGGATGAAGCCCCGATAGACAGGCCAAGAAGGTCATGGCCGCCAAGGCTATTTAGAAGTAAAGGGATTTCCAGCATATGTGCAAGACACCAATCGACAACTGAAGAGGAGGAATTCAGAGTCGCAGCAAGCGAGGACCGTGACTGCCAAAAACGAAAGAACCGGATCTTGCACTCAAATACCTTGAATTGTGCTGCATCCCGTCAGGATGTGGTTTACGCGACCACCGCGAATAGACTACATGTACCCAAAACGTGGCCATGAAGGAAGACCTGCCGCGGCATGTCAATAACCGACGCCTTGAAACAGTTGTTGACTCATGGCATTCTTTTATGCCTCTACCGAATTCAACTATGTATTTCACTACCAGATCCTGGCGGCTCCTCAGCCGCTGGACCAGTATTTTTACCATGTCTTCCTTCATCCTCGACCAAACGGTGCACATGTTTACCTTGCATGCCACAAGTCTGCCTTCGGTCTCCCTCGGGTTCGGCATCATGAACGTAATCCTACTTTTCTATAATATTTTCGTACAATCCTTTTCAGAGCGCCTTACGTGTCGAAAGAAACTGGTAGTTAGACCCCAAAATTCTATTTGATGACGGCATTGCCGTCAATAACCTGGAGGTGATTCTGAGGGTCCTGACCACTATCCCGGGGTACCGGCTAAGCTCGGCGAAGATCACCGTCGACACTCACGTACGAGATCTTCCACCCGACGTAACCAGGTACTAAGTAGAATATAAAAGAGGGCTTATAGGACATCAGCAACGCGTTGGGAGCCCAAGAATGCCAACACGGACGAAAGCATGATCGAGAGCCAGCTCGCCATCAAGTCCGCAGACTCTGTCGAAATACTGAGCGGGAGGGTGTCCAACCTTTCCTCTAAGACGTAGAGTTGAATGGTAGTGAAGAGGCTGGTTCACGCCAAGGGTTGGGATCTTCGCCCCGCGTCCCGCATTGCAAGGTGCTCACACTGCAAGCAGAAATGTTGAGAAAAACGACTTCAATTACACCGACTCAGCTACTTGTTCTCGCCCTTCTCTCGCGGCACCACAGCAACACGGCCATCCTTCTTCAGATTGGCCAACACACTGCGAAGCATGGTGGCCTTGACCCAGCTCTTCTCCCCGCCCGGTCCAATCACCAAAAAGCGTGCCCCCGAGTCCTTGGCGCCTCTCTTGCGCTTGCCCCTGCCCTCGCTATCGAGCTTGCCCGTGACATTGAGGTCGCCGAAGATGACCAGCCCGCTGCGTTGGCGGCTGAGCAACATGTTGAGCCGCCGCTCGTCCGTTATGAAGCCCGGCCCGACTTTCTTGTCGGTACCCAAAACGACGAAGACGATTTCCCCTTCCTGACCCTGGAACGAGTCGACAGTAGAGGCAGGCTGCATAGCGGAAAGGGCGGCATACTCTGGCCTCTTGCGCATGCGGGAGATGAGCTTGACGTTGGCCCTATATGGCGTGATCATAACGACCTGCGACGGTAGGATCTTTCCCTGTTGCACCACATCGGAGAGAAGATCCAGAGCGATCTTGACCTGGTCGGGGCTGCTTTTGGACCCGGTGAACTCATTTACGAAGCATCGGGAGCCTTCACAGTGAATAAAGGCCTCCCGAAGCGTGCCCTCGGGCGCCGGGATCATCTCGGGGAACTTGGCCAGCAGGTAACGTTCGAGTTCTTGCCCAGGGCCGTGCTGTTCGAGGGAGCTGGCGTCGCCGTAAGCAAATGGCAGGTCGTTATAGACCTCCCGGTGGCAGATCTCAAAGAGGCCGACTGCCATTCGGAGCTGCGTGCGCAGCCGGAAGACAGGCCACCCCATTGCCTTGAACCAGGCGAGCGCGGAGAGGGCGGCGTCCGGCGCGAATCGGTTGAGGTGGTTTCCCTCGTTGTCCTTCTCCTTGAGCGTCATGACGGTAGGAGCGAGCTGCTTCTCGTCGCCACCGAGCAGGCAAGGGAGGAGGGTGTTGCCCCAGACGCAGTAGAGGTCCGGGCGGCTGATGCTGCCGGCCTCGTCGACGGCAACGCCATTGGCCTTCTCGTTCTTCCATTCTCGGAAGGGCGTCTTGTCCGAGAGGGCCGGCGTTGTGCAGAGAATTTCTGCCGCGCCCAGCAACATGGTGAACCCTGCTTTGATCTCGGCGGTCGAGTCCGTTTGTTGCTTCTCGTACGCGGCCCAAGGGATGGTGCCACGAGCAACGCCGCGCAGGCTCGACTGGTGCACGGCGTTGACTTCACGACGCATCTGGTGCACGACCAGCGGGTCATCAGGATGCAGTTCCCTGACAGCTGGAGAGCCTAGCGCCAGCAGCAGCCAAAATGACAGCGTCAAATATAGGTGCCCTTTATATGCTCGTTTCCGGCCCAAACCGGCTGTGTCGCCTGCCTGGGGGTCTCTCAGGAGCGCCTGAATCGCTCGCTGCTCCTCCGCGAAATCGTAGCCGCGGATGACGAGTGCGCGGCGGGCACGGGCCGGGTCGTTCTCCTTGCCCTTGTTGCGGCGCGCGGTCACGCTGGCCGAGATACGGTCGAGGCGGGCTGCGAAGTTATCGGCGGCGACGTGCGTGGGCGCGGTGGCATATATCTTGCCGCCTAGGCTACCGGCCATGGCGAGCGTGCCAATTGCAAGCGCCGTCGTCTTGCCGAATCCGGGTCCCTGCGATGAATAGGTCAACTTTGTCCTGAGAAATCTAGGGTTAGGGTAAATCTATTTCTTACCGCGGCGATGGCACCTAGCCCGAGCGGCCTCTTTATAAGGTACTGACGGAATCTAGCGCGGTCCGTCGGGAGAGCCTCCTCCATCAAAGCGTCGGCGTACTCGGCACCAATATCGAGCAGATTGACTATCGGCAGGGATCCGCGCCGCAGAGATCGGTAGAAGCCGTTACCTAGCAGGAGATCGCGGTGCAGGCTCATCTTGTACTTGACGTCGGGGACCGTGAGATGTTCGGGCCTGCCAGCCCGGTCCATCTCGGTCGTCATGCCCTGCACGAGAGGGTTGCTCGGCATTGCCTCAGGGTGGAAGAGACAGACGGCATCAACCTTGCGCTGATAGTCGCTCAGATGCACGTCGAAGTCGAGCGAGACGCGGTTCTATCGCGCCTTTTCCTCTTGCAGAGCGCGGTTGGCTTCGGTGCGGTCGCCGAACACCTTGATCTCGAAGTCGGGGCGACGTTTTGGTTCGTCCGGGCGACGGACGACCAGAACAATATCATGCTTATGGAGGGCGTGAGCGCTCAACTTGTCGATCATCGACGGGGTATCCACAAGCTTGGCGTCCCAGCAGGCCGGGTTTGGGTCATCGTCCTCGTCGTAGAGGTTCAGCTTGAAGACCTCTGCGTAGATCAAGCGGCGCCAGGCCTTTTCGTGTTCCTCCAAGAACTCACGGCCAGCCGGCAGCACGACATAGAATTTGGTGGCGTCGGCGGGACGGCTTGGGCCGATAACTACGAAGTACGCCCGGAAGATGGTTGCGCGGATCTTTTTCGCGGCGTTGTTGACCCAGACGATGTCTTGGGCTTGCGACTGCGTTAGAGCGGCGAGGTGCTCGTTATCGTCTTCGAAGCGCCATGCAGACGCAAATTGGGGGCCCTTATTAAGCTGGCTGTTATATCGCTCTATGCTCCAAGTATGGTCGGTCCCGTAAGGGTACCGGAACGGATGTGGCAGCTGGTCTTCTGCCCACAGCTTCTCGAGAACCTTATCAGGCGCGGCGACAACGAAGCTGAACTCGCAGCGTTCTAGGACGTCGAGTAACGTATGCCTGCCACACATAGGCTCGTTGTGATTAACCCAGCCGTCGCTTTCATGGCCGGGGTTGGCAAAAGGCATGCCATAGCCCTCGATGTCGGCGTGGGACCCTTGCTTAAGCGTAACCTTGAGCAGGGATATCTTCTTGGTCGTCTCGGGCAGCTTTTGCAGGGTACTTTTGTCGGCAGGCTGGATAACGGCGACTGTCTTGCCGAGGGGGAACTTGACGGACAGTCTGTACGTGGCGACAGGCGATACCCTACCGGTTTTGCGGTCGACTGTGCCTAATTAGAGATGTTGTTTTCGGGTATCTTTCCCAAATGTCGGGGGAAACAACTTACACCTATGACAAACGCCGAAACCTTGTTCCTCGTTGTTGGCTCCTAGAGGGATCTCAAGCAAAAAGCCGAGCCATGACGTGCCCTCGGTGTTCTTGTGGGCCACGAGCACAGTCTTCACGTCCGTCGGCAGGCCAAGTCCATGGCCGCCAAGAAACTTGCCGTCGTCGAGTTGGAGCGCACAGGGCTTCCAAAAATGGGCGGTTTTGGAGGTTTCCGCGGTTGTCGTTGTTGCCTCAGGACTAGCCTGGGCGTTGCCATTCTCACTGTCAGACATGGCTTCTCTCAACCCACGAAGAGTGAGAGTTTCCCTCTGCTAAGACTCCTTCGAGTCTGTTTGGCAACGTGCGGGCACGTTGAAAAGAAACCCCGCTCCTAAGAGTCGGGGGGCAGAGAGAGTTGAGGTCGTCGTCCAGCGGTACCCCGCTCCTAGGAGTCGGGGTCCAGGCACACGAGTTCGTCGTCGAGGAGCTCACGGCGGCAGTCTCGTCGAAACAGAAAAGAAAACCGGGAAGACGACAGACACAGTCTATCGACGCAGCGGCAGCGAGGGGAGTTGCGGCAACAAAGCGGAGTTACTTCGCAGTACGGCGAGGGTTGGAGAAGAAAGAAAGTTCACGAGCACCAGGCGTGGTGTTTTCTCACTAAGGTACCTAGGTAGGTACCTAACCTACAGGCACCTAAGGTTGTTCTCGCTGCCTTTAGCTACAGGCGATGGCACGGTCTTGCTGAAGCGCGTGTCAGTGAAGCGCATACCAAAGCGGCTAACCTAACGGATGCTCGCATCTTAGTTACAGAGTTCACTTAGCCACAACCGTCTTGTTCCGGAACTGGAATGTCCGCAGGCACGTGGGTTGATCTCTAGCAATGCCGGGTGGCTCCGCTCGGCATTGTCGCCGTCATGTGCTCCGTAGGTGGGTTCAGACTGGCGACCGTGATATGCTACGCCTTGGGATGCAACAGTAAACAAGCACTGCGGGAAAAGCTTGTATTGCGCTGCGTAACGTGATGGCGCCGAACGAGGCCTCCGGCACTCGGCGTACCAATCGAGATCTGGGCCAAGCCGGTTGTCGCAAGCCCTTACAAGTAGCGGCTCCGCCCGCTCTGCGTACCTTACGTGGCTGTGACCCGCAAGGCAGCCAATGAGTTGCATCGCAATCTCCTGCGCCCCGTTTGGAGGCTCAACCGACGCACTTAGCTCCCCTTTCACATAACCTCCCCCAGTTTCTCGTATTGCCTCTCTTCGAAGGATTGCGAAGCCTCATCCCATTTTTCTTTTTTCTCGTACCACGTGGGTTTGCAATTCGTATTGCGCCCGCCACTCGCTCACTGGCGCTGTCTTTTCGAAATATCTTTAATTAATTCAAAGTCGGTTCTTACCCGGCTTGTACACTCTTTTGCGCAAGGTTTTTGCACAAGCACAAACCATCAGACAACAGTCGCTGGCAACGGTGCCCTTATCTGAGACACGACCGAGTTGGGCGGCAACATACCTTACATTGGCCAATAACAGACACCTATCCTTACAATAACGAGCCGAGCGAACCTCTTCGAGAAGCCTCCCTGCCGCGACGCTACGCCATGGCTCACGAGACCGTGAACCATCCTGAGACGGGCCCCGAGCGCGAGAAGACGACGACGCCGACGCCCAGCGAGCCGCCGACGCTTAGCGAGCTGCCGACGCCCCCTCCCGCAGCCCAGCAGACGCTTCCCGCGCAGCAGCGCAACAGCGTTGGTCAAGCCAAGGCAGCGCAACAGCCGTACGTCCTCTACGCGGGCTCGTACGGCCAGCCTTATGTCCCATACAATGAGTCTGGCGCACAGCAAGGCCCCGGGCAGCACCAGCTGCACCCACAGCAGCTCGCCGCGCTGCAGCGCCCCGTGGTGCCTCAGCGCAAAGCCTGGCTCATTACCAAGGATACAATGCACGTTCTCGCCATCGTCATGTCCGCTGTGGGCCTGGGGCTTGGCCTCTCACTGCTGAGCTACGGGTACAACGTGAACGCTTGGGTGGGCGCCGTCGCGGGCTGCCCTATCGTACGTTGGCCCGTCCTGCTTCCCTCTGGCACCGTTCACTCATGCTGACTTCGTGCTTCATTTTAGTTCGGTCTCGCCCTCGTCTGGAGTGTCGCGGAGGAGATTACGCGCTGGGCACGCAAATGGGCCCCTGGCATTCACCCCGGCGCCCACGTAGGCGTGTGCCTCATTCTGTGGCTCGCCTGCTCGATTGTCGGCGGCCTCATGGCGGCCTTGTACGGTCTTGGCTTCTACTGCGATGACGATGACGACGACTACTCATACGGATATTATACCCCCTGCAGGTACTCCCACGGCATGGATAAGCGCTTCCTTGGCGTCGTCGTCTTGCTGCTGTTGCTCTGGCTCGTGGAATTCATTCTCTTCGTCGGCGCCTGCGTCGACACGGCCAAGCGCAATGCCGCCAAGTCGCGGCCCATCATGGTCGTCGCCCAGCCGCCGTACTGGGGCCAGGGGCCGCCGCAAGAGTGGCAGGGCCAGCAACCTTACCCGCCTCAGCAAGCCTACTACCCCCAGGGGCAGTTCCAGGGCGCACCAGTCCAGCCGCACGCCACGAGCCCGTCGCCCGTTCCGGCGGCGGTTCAAGGCGATCGCAACGGAAAGCAGCCTGAGATGGCCCAGCAGTCTGCTCCGGCGGGTCACAACGTCCAGGAGTTTTACAGCCCGGCCGGCTCCAGTTCTGCGGTATGACGGGAGCCTGGAGACTTTTCTGCTTCAACGATTGTTGGAGACTCTGGTAATAAAGGGGTGGCATCTGTGGCTTAGTCGTTTGCTGCGTGAGATTTGACGAACACGCTTCAGGAGCAGCGTTGACTTGCACATCACATAGAGTATACCCATATGCCCCATTACGTATAAAATTAATTGTGAACGACGTTTTAATGAGAACGGCAAATGTCATGATGCTGCTAACTTGTTCCTCTCCTCTTCTGCCACCGCGGCCAGAACCTCCAGCGCCTCTTGCTCTCTGCCCAGCGGCACAAACAGATGATCGTGGTAGAAGCCGCTCACGGGGTTCACGCCCATGTTCCTCGTCGCCAGCCGCGTCGCCAGCACGGCCATGAACCCAACCGCCTCCAAGCTCGACGTCACGTTGAGAGTGATCATCTTGCATGGGAAGAAATACTCCATCTGGTTGCGGGTGGCGTAGTCCATGCTCGCAATCACCGTCAGGCCCTCCGACTCCCGGAACAGGAGCTGGATCTCGGACAGCGGCGGGAGCTTCGACGGGTCGCTGATGGTTGTGAATACATATGTCGTCGGGTGCAGCGTTGTGGTCAATGTGGAGAGAAGCGTGGACAGTGAGGTCTCGCCGGGGTCTTTGAGAGGGTTCGACATTGTTGGAGCTTTGTTTCGGGTCGCTTTGATTTATTGCGCGGACGGCTTTGCTTTGCGCTTAGTGAGAAGCAGTTGATGTCCGCGAATGTTGCCGCACTTCAATGGTTTCAGATGCGTGCCGTGCAGCGGTTCTGAATCTTCCCAGTCGGCCGTTCTCGTGTCGTTCTCGCCGCGGATTGACGTCTCATGTAATAACTACCTCATTTCTGGGCTGGCTTGTACTCATAGTCACATAAAGGGCGCGGTGCCACTTTTACGCGCTTGAACTCTGTACTCCGGATTCTGTAAATGGCTGCCTCTACTTAGCAAATCCCCACTTTAGCTTGTTCTGCCCAACTGCTTGTGACCTTTGTCCTTCTTCCGCGGCACCACGGCAACACGGCCGTCCTTCTGCAGATTGGCCAACACACTCCGTAGCATGCTTGCCGGTGGGAAGACTCTAGCGCGCGTCATTGAGGGTAGCTTGTCGGCAAGATCAAAGAGGTGGCCGGCTTGTATTCGTAGGGGGAGGCAGGGGCACAATACACGCTGAGCACGCTACGAGGATCAGAGACTTTAGATATCGCTTGGATTGAAAACTAGAAATAACTGCTAATCACTAAATGTCGGCGAGGCCAGGGGTAGCGCCGCGTATTACAGCCCTACGCCGTCCTCGCTCGTATTGGGTTCTGCCAGACGGATCCTTTGCGGATCATATCCGCAAGAAGTTGACGTCTGAAATGCTCCTGTGCCGCTTGTGGCCTCCGCCAGCCGCCTCGCCCGACGCTTTTCTCTTCGCCGAGACGGACTCCAGCGGGCTGCGGGCCACCTCGCTCAGGTTCTTCCTCTGCCGTCGGATGGGCGTCAGAGGGATGCCAGCCGTGTCGAAGCGATCCGACTTGAGACCCTTCAGGGCCGTGTAGTTGTACGGGCCGCTGAATGCCAGGGAATCCTGCGTCGCCTGGTTGCTCAGTATCAATTGTTGATTGATCTGGTTGCGACGGAAGGCCCCGACCGTGTCCGAGTTGAGGTGCGACAAGACGTCGCGCTCGCTCGCGTTGGGTCTCAAGGGAGTCGATGACGGCACCCAGTTGCCGTCGTCGCCCTCCTCGCCAGACGAGTCTCCATCATCCCAGGTGATGAAGTCGCTTATGTCCAACTTCCTCTCGGCCTCGTCTTCCTCGCCCTGTATGCTAGGCGCTGCCGAATCCTCATCAGCCGTGTTGGCTTCCGAGGGAAAGGGAAAGAAAGCTTCGGCGGGTCCCATGGTTTGGGCGTTGACGAAATCGCCAAACGTATTGGACGAGAACATGGCGCTCAGCATCATGTTGGCAGAATTGCTGAGGAGTGGAGAGGATTGCTCCTCCATGACCCAAGGGAAGTTGAATTGCTCTGGCGAGAGGTCGAGCTGGCGGCGACGATGAGGAGTGAAAATCATCATCTTTCGCGTCAAGGGGTTAAGAACCGCAATTGGCTTCTTGTCCGACCGGTCCAAATTGAACCTGCCGACGCGAGGCTGACCTCGCTGTTGCTTGACGGGGGAATCGCCGTCGGAATCGGACATCACGCTCCTTGCATTGGACGGGCGGCGCGATTTTCTACGGATGGGGGGCTCTGGGATATCCTCTTCGGTTGTATCACCGTCGGCTGCAGGGAACGGACGTAAGCCTCATCGCTCAAACATGGCACGCAACACGTGAAACTCACTTTCATATCCATCCAGCTCATGAGACTCTTCGAATGTGGGCGCAAAATCGTCAGCGTCTTTGGAACTCCGCGAGCTTCGACGGGTTGCAGTGGGCGTCTCCTCATCAGAGAGCTCGCGGACAACCACTTCGGCATCAGATTCCTGCTGCTCTTCATACTGGCCGTTGAAATCCCAGAAAGAGCCCGATCCCGAGGACTCGTCGGGATCGTGCTCAATCTCACGGCGGAACGCGGGATCCAGCGAGTTTTGGGACACAAAAATGTCAGGGAACAAGTCGCCATGGTCATCCTCCGTCTCGGTGGAGTCGGAGTCGCTGGATGGCACGTCGAAGCGGACGTGGCGCTCGACGGCCGCGTCCGAGGCAAAGGAGTTGGGCTCGTGGTAGAAATCCGACACTTGACTGCCGTCAACCTCGGACACGATGCCCGCCCAACTGGCGCTCTCATCTATGTCTTTGTCGCCAAGGTTGTTGTCGTCGTCTTCTTCTTCTTCTTCATCGTCATCTTCTTCCTCCTCCTCCTCTTCTTCATCGTCGTCCTCCTCGTCTTGGTCCTCGTCTCCTTCTTCGTCGCTGCGCCGATGCGGTCGAGGAGCTTCAGCAGGCCGGGGAACGGCCTCTGTTAAGATCATCTCCTCCTCGACCGCATTAACATCTTCCTCATCGTCATCCTCGGAGTCGCTGATGTCTTCGACGGCAGAGTAGCCATCGTCGTCGGACAGATCAAACGAGGA
The DNA here is from genome assembly GCA_024340795.1 of Tolypocladium amazonense. NCBI lineage: Eukaryota > Fungi > Ascomycota > Sordariomycetes > Hypocreales > Ophiocordycipitaceae > Tolypocladium > Tolypocladium amazonense. The sequence continues at coordinate 23,319 of JALHCE010000050.1, read as the reverse complement.
AGAGGTATCGGAGCCGCGGCGCTTCGAGACTTTGGAGGGAGTCTTGGGGGCTTTTTGTCGAACGTTGCGTGCCATTTCTGGTGTATGTGTTGGAACGTCACCTTGAGAGTTGGACGGTGGTCGTTGTTTGTCGTTGTGGTGGCTATGTTATTTCGTAGCTGCTGACACTGTTGGCTGGGTATGTCTTGGAGAGGCGCAATTGGTGATTCTCAAGGCCGGACAGCGTATGCGGGAAACTGTCGGGAGTGGTGATTGAGGTGGAGGCGGAGTTTCTTTGCAGTGAGGTGAATTCGGGGCCCTTTCGATGCGGGCAAATGGCAAAATGGATGATTTCAGAGACAGACTCTCGGTAGAGCGCAAAGCAGCTCAAGAGCGGGAGAGGCTGTGGAAACTGATCGTCGGGACGGTTGATTGAACTTGAACTCGGAGAACTGCTGGACTGCGAGCCGTGGCCCGGGGACAATAGGCACGGCCCGCAGTGGGCGTTTACAGCTCAGCGACGGCCGAAGGCATGTTGGCTCGACGATGTTTCATAAGGGATGTTCTCTGTAGACGGGGACGTAGGGCGACTTCGTTGTCTGGGCGGTTCTGGCGATTGAATCTGCTGATGCAGCACAAGAGGAGAGGAGGGAGGGGAGAAAGAATCGAGCGGCTCCAGGCCAGCAGAAATACGTCTGGCCTGGAACTTCCCAAACTTTTCTCAATGGTGGGGTCCTGTGACGCCTGATTCGCCTGGGCATCGAGGGGACGGGGCCGCTAAGCCGCATCGGGCGCCTCGGTGCAGCGTCACCGCTCTTTGGCTGGCGCGCGGAGACCCCAACGTCACTATCGCGCACTGTCTTCAGGGGACCTTGCAGCAGCCTGAGAGCACCGCTGTACGAATAGTTCCAGGTGCTTAATCGCCCCGGACGGTGCAATGCTCACGAGGGCGACTGCGCGCAGGTAGGGGGCTCGCGATTGAGGCAGGGGAGCGAGCAGCGGGCTCGGTGCCGGGTCTGTCTTGGGGGGCTGCGCCGTGACAGCGGCGGCCGAGAGCCCCCGGAGCGTCAAGCAGAGGCTCGCAGCAAGACAGCCAGCTCACCTTACCAAGGTTACCTTACTGTGCATCTTAGCCCGTTCTCGTCATCGTTCCCAACGCCTCTGCTGGCACAGCAAACCGCTCTTTCTCCACCGGACGCAGGCTCTTTTGTCGGGTGATGCTCAGGAGGAGCCGGCCGGATGATGCCACTCGTTGGGACGGAGGGATCGACTTTTCTGCCCCTCACTGCAGGGTGCCGGGAGGTGGCCCCGTTCGTTTCAACGCCACCGCGCCAATCTCCGTGCTTGGCCCGCCAGGGAAAAAAAGACTCTGGTCCCGGCGATGCTCCCAGGCTTTCGTACGACGACACTGAAGGGATCAAAGAGGACACGGAGCTATGGCACAGTGCGCAGTTGGTTGTCCACGGGAGGTCAGCCCGTTGCAAGGCGCATTGTGGCAACATCAGCAGCACTCGCCAATCGATCGATGCTGGGCCTAGATGAAATGGGGTCTTGGAGTCATACTTGCGTCGAGTCATAAGAGTCATACGCGTGCGCCAATCCAGTGCTCTACTTGTACTCGTAAATGAATTCGATTCCTGCCTGGCGCCATAAAATGCGTCATCTACGACATGCAATGTGCGCGTCGCGTTTCGCGTGCTGCAGGCAGCTTTGCCGGGCGAGCTCGCTGCAGGGTAGCACCGACGCTGCACCCAGCTTCATGGACGGCTGCTGTCTTCGACCACGAGACGCACGCCCTTTGAGATATGCACCAGTACTCGTGTATGATAATCTTGCCACTTTAGGGAAGGTAGTTTCCGTAGGCGATGACGTCGCTCAGGGAGCGCACATGTAGTTCTGGCATGAAGCGTTTCGCCTTGCAGTCGTACATCGTCACCTGCGCGTCAACTTTGTCCGCCTTGCTCTCACAGCATCTTATGGTGCTCAAACCACTACACACGGGCAGCCAACCATCGCAGCAAAGATCATGCAGTAGCTGCACTGCATATTCAGCCTTGCAGGCGGCAAGCTGGAAACTCTTTGGCCACCTTAACCTTGGCCTGCATTCCCAAAACGTTCTCCGAGATGCGTCGTGGTGACATCACCCCACTTTTGGCTGCAAGCACTCTGGTACGTGTCTCGATCTGGGACGGCCCACGCGTGTGAAGCCGAGTGAAAGCCTCAGCTTGATCTCACTACCCGCAGTGCAAGGGCGGACAGCGGCGAGTTTGCAAATACCGGCGGCGGGCGTCTCTCGACAGGACTTTGATCCGCCTTGCTCCCGCTTGCAACTGCTCGTCGATTCGCCTGAGCGGGACTCTCGATTTTTCAGGGTTCAAAGTGGACGCTGAGTGGCTCCGCCGAGTGGCTCCCACATGCGCCACGCGGCGCCTAATAAACCGGGCCCGAGCCGCCCCTGCTTGCAGAGCCGCGCCGGGCTTTGCTTCCCCGGTTGCCCGGCCAGCGGCGCGACAAACCCGCTGCCGTAAACAACCTACCGAAATCGCTGACGTTGTGGTCCAGCGCAAACACAAACGCCGTGATCCACCGCGTGAGCAGGCGCGGCGTCACCCTCGTCTCCTCCAGTATCCCTTGCTGTAGCATCTTTTCCTCTCTCCATTCTTGTTTAGCCGTCATTCGTTACCCGTCTGCACCTGCGCGACGCTGCTCTGCGCGACCATGGATCCTCCTCCTACGCCCAAGCCGGCCGCGACTCACAACCTTTTCGAGGTCTACTTACGCTTGCGCCCTCCGCCGCTGGGCCAGGCGCCGACCGACGACCGCATCCTGATCGTTGACGACGAGGACACCGGCGCGAAGCACTCGTCGCACATCACCCTCAACCCGCCCTCGGACCGGCGTCGCGCCATCGAAAAGTTCGCCTTCACACACGTCTTCGAGGAAGACGCGTCGCAGCTTGATGTTTTCCACCGCACCGAGCTGGTGTCGCTGGTCGAGGGCGTGCTGGCGCCCCGAGGGGGCGAGGGAACCGACGCCGTGGTGGCGACGCTGGGCGTCACGGGCTCTGGAAAGGTGATTCACGCCGTCATCTCTCCCTTCTGCAACATATCGTGACGGCTAACTGCGGGCAGACACACACGATCCTGGGCTCTCGCAGCCAGCGCGGCCTCACACAGCTCGCCCTGGACGTCATCTTCCGCTCCATCGGCCCCAACATGCTCGATCGCGCCTCTCTGCCATCCGTTCTCGACTCGCTCCAGGCTTGCGACCCATCCGAGTCTGTGCTCAGCATCGCCTCGCACTTCCTCGACTCGACCTACGCCGACCCCTCGAGCTCGACCCGAGCAAATTCACGGGCGGCCACTCCTATAACTGTACGCTCCCCAAAGCTGCTCTCCCCAGCCGATGTACCCGGGCACGCCTCCTGGCTGCCCAGTTCGCAAAGACAAATACCCTGCACGTATCCCGTGTCAGCCAGCGCAAGCCCGAAGAGTGTCCGGCTTGTGAGTGAGACCGAGCAGAATCTTCGCCTGAAGCAGCGCTAGGAGAGCTTCCTTCAGCGAGACAGCTCGGACTTGTCCCTCGTCGGCCAGCCTGTTGCAGCGTCCCAATCGCCCAAGCGGGCCGGGCCGGTGAAGCGCTTCATGTCCCTCACCGCTGCGCGTCGCGTCAAAATCGCACTTACTAAACAAGTTCCTCAGGGCGACCACAACCTCACCTCTCCGCAGGCGCGGCGCAACCTCCCGCAGCCCTCGGCACTCCCCCAATCGCCCGATGTCAGCGGCATCAACGTTTCGTGCGACCCATCCGCCGAATACGCCATCGTCGTGTCCATGTACGAGGTCCACAACGACCGCATATACGACCTCCTTACGCCGCCGTCTAAGTCGAGCACCACAAAAGACTTTCGAAGGCGGCCGTTGCTCTTCAAGTCCACGGAACTGTCACCCGACCGCAAGGTTGTCGCGGGACTACGCAAGGTTGTCTGCACGGGTCTCAGAGAAGCCATCATGGTGCTCGAAGCGGGCCTCCTCGAGCGGCGGGTTGCCGGCACGGGGAGCAACAGTGTGTCCAGCAGAAGTCATGGCTTCTTCTGCTTCGAGGTCAAGAAGCGGACGCGTAGCAGGAGGGCAGGCCCTTGGGGCGGCAGCAAGCTCACCATTGTGGACTTGGCGGGCAGTGAGCGAGCGAGGGAAGCCAAGACGCACGGTGCCACGTTGGTAGAAGCTGGCAAGATCAACGAGAGCCTCATGTATCTGGGGCAGTGTCTGCAGACGCAGAGCGAGGTTGGCAGCTCAAACAAGGTAAGATGCATGCCCCCGGTCGCGATAGCCGATTTGTTTTGCTAACAATCTCAGCCGAACGTCGTCCCATACCGACAGTGCAAGCTCACCGAGTTGCTGTTTTCCAATTCCTTCCCCTCTGCCTCTGCAGCGGCGCACCCTCATATGCCTCGGCGCAACCCGCAGCGAGGCGTCATGATCGTTACGGCCGACCCCAGAGGCGACTTCAACGCAACCTCCCAGATTCTGCGGTATAGCGCGCTCGCGCGCGAAGTCACCGTGCCCCGGGTTCCCTCTATCACAGCGACTATCCTTGCCAGCGCGCCGCCCACAGGAAACCCCCTTCCACCGTACGTAGCGCAGCATCATCCTCGACCATTTCTGCCTCCGGGGTCGAGCTCGTACCGCAACCACTCGCCTATGGGAAGCACCGACGAGCGTACAACCATGGAGATTGCCGCCTTGGAAATCGCCCGTCTGAGCGACGACATCGATCAGCTGCGCGCCGAACTGGAGCACCAGACCGACGCACGCCTCACCGCCGAGGCTCACCTTCTCTCAATGGAAGACCGCATGCTTGACCTCGAGGCTGCCGTGCGCGACGACTGCGCCACCGAATTTGAGCAGCGCCTGGCTCTTGAGCTGGCGCGCTTCAAGGCCTCGCTCGTGCTCGAGCAGGAACGCAACGACGAGCACTGGGACCGCAAAGTCGACGTGCTCGAACGTGGGCTCGATTCCGACGCGGCTGGCGAGTGCGACAAGGAAAACGTGCTGGTCGAGGACATGGCGCAGGAAGTCGAACGGCTGCGGCGCGAGAACGCCGTGCTCAAGCGCGAGCTCGCGGCCCGCAGCCCTACTAAGCGCACACCCCTCGTCGATCGCGAGGACTTTGTCTCGACAGGCAGCAGTAACACCAATACGGCTTCTGGCGGCAGCGTGGCGAACCTGGGCCGCAAGCTGGAACGCATGCGCGTGGGCGGCAGCGCCAACGACAGCCCGAGGACGGCGAGCAGTGCAAGCAACGGCAGCCCGCCGAAGAAGGCGCGCAAGCTGGGGACGAAGCGGTGGGAGGAGCTCGATGAGCTGCTGTAGAGTTGGCTACTGCGGTTCTTGGGCTTTCCAGTTACGATGATGTTGCCATTTGTTGTTGTTGGGATACGGGTTCATTGGGCTTGCAGGGGCTGCTGGAGGATAATTTTATACCCTGGTTACGACTCATGGCTTGGTTGAATATCGGTTCGGTTAGCTTTGCGGAAAATGTGTACATGGTATCTGATTTTGCGACGATGATTCGGCTCTGTTGAAGCTGCTCGATTCTGTGCTCTCATTACTAATTGCCTGAGGTGCCGCGTCCTGCTCGACTCACTGCTTGATTGACTGCTAAAATGACTGCTGGGTTGACGCCCCGCAGGCCACGGTAAACACCAGCCTCCTATTTACATGAATTGAACGATGATCCTGTGTATTATTGCATTTATATCACATGCCTGTACCTCCTGTCGAAGAACCAGCACGATTGCATTATAAGCCAGACCTCCTCGAGGGCGTGGAATGACAGTCATACTCTGTTTGCCTAAGGCGCTGACACTTAGCTCCCTGTCGTAGATGCTGCTACGTCAGGTGCCGTTGACGTAGGTAGGTGCCTGAAGTCGGTGCCGCTGAATGTCATCGGGACTTGGACGGACGTGCCTGCCTCCATACTGCTCTGGGGTACGGGTTCGCCTGGCTCTTTGTCATCTCCGGATGTAATTGTCGATTGCTCTGGTGTAGCGGTAGAGGACGGGCTTATCGCTGTTGTCGTTGCCGATTGTGCGTCGTGTGCCTTCGCGTCTGCCGTCGTGTCAATTCCGCACTTGGAGAGGTCAACCGGCTTAGGCAACTCCGGCCTGGATATCCCGTAGCCATCGCCGTCGAAATACGTACTATCCCAGTATCTCTACATACATGTATGGGGTCTAGGTGGAAGCAGGCGCCGGGGAAGAATACGACTGAGGTGCGGGCCCGCCCGCGTTAACGAAGAAGAAGATCCTTAAGTCCCAAGACGTCCGCAAACATTGAACCACGGCCTTTCTAAAATTGTTCTCCCTTGTGGCTCTCGCGCATGTCGCTGAACCCTACACGACGGACAGGACTGCTACATATTTACGCATAGCGTGTATACCCATCATTATGCGTCTGGATTTCTCGTCAGCTTACTTATTTACCTTCAAGAAGGCAAGGCGGCCTGCTTCTTCGTTACCTCCGTAGCTGGCAGTTCTCGCACCGGCCTCGTGGCCGATAGCTCCTGGGGCGGATCCGCGAAGACTTTGTGTGCATATGTCGGGGTCTCATTGTCAGAATCTAATGCCGACTCAGTATATTGAAACACGGTTCTCAATGTCTGGCAGCATCTTACCCTGCTGCTTGGGCTTGCGCATGCACAAAACCGCAATAAGTCCGAGAGAAGCCAGGAGCGCCGCGCCTAGAACGCCCCCAACGGCTCCCCCAACAACCGCTGCGTTGTCTTTTGGGCAAACGTTTGAGGCGGAAGAGGTGGAAGCGTCTTCCAGCTGACCCGTGGCGCATGTTGTCGATACCGTTACCGTTATCGGTGCCGTCGCTACCGATGCCGTTGCGCTCGTTCCGATGGGCGCCGTCTTCGGCAGAATCCGCCCTACGTTGATGCTCTTGACAGCCGACGAGTTGCCGCAACAGTTCTTCGGGTCGAATGCCCCGCGACAACAGAATTTATTACCCGAGCCGCATTGCAGGACATTGTACGTCTTGACAGTCGGCCCACCATTCCAGTCGTTCGTCCCTGTGTAAGCCAGGCAGATGTCCTTAGCGCTCTACCTTGCGGAAATGGAGGTTACAACAGGAGTCCTTACTGTCCGGACATAAGTGCGGGCATGCGCGATCCTGTCCTGTCGAATCTGTACATCCGAGCGAGTAGATCATGCCCTCATAACCATCGTCTTGTGCGTAACATAGCCCGGAGGAGAGACAGATATCAGGTATGGATTTGTTCATCGCACAACACGGGCTGACGTCGGCATCAGGGAAGCATGGCAGGTAGCTGTCAGGACTCTCTGTCCCGTCAGTTAGGTAGCATTTTTTTGCGGCTCGTACTGGTGAAATGAAGAATAATATATGCAACGCGACTAGAGAGAACGTAGGCGACGACATCGCGAGGTGGCGGACGATAGAGATTGTATAGGCTAATATTAGCCGAGCAAAAAGAGACGAAGCTAAACGTCTGCTACTGATGGGTCTGCATTGCATTTTGAATGACAGCAATTTCTTACCCTTGGTTCCCGCGTCTGACGTGAATATGCATTCAATGACAAGGATCAGAACAAACGACCAGCCGTTCGTCCAACCGTTACAGACCAAGAAGCGGGCCGCAGCTTCGTCCCGTTTCTAAGCCACAGCTCCATCACGTCGCATTAGAGGACAGAATTGACCGGATACCCCCCGCGCTCAGCTAACGCGGCAACGAAAGACCATAAGGAAGGGCGGCTGGTAACAGCGGAAAGGTTGTAAGTGTCAACATCGATGCTCCGGTGTAGACACCGAGATTTCCTTGTGCATGTATAGGCGAATTAATCGCCGCATGTGAGTGAATGGTAGATATACGACTCGTACTTATTTCCTTGCTCAGGAGATGAATGGACGGCAGTGGCCTACAAACCACGCGAAACAATGGGACCTTTTCCCACGGAGTACAATGGTGAGCGCTGCACGCCGTGAGGTCACATCGAGTTTATTTAAGGGGCTAAAAGCGGGGTCCAAAAGCGGAAGCTTGCAGTTGGTCAGCTTGTTGCATCCTGGGGGCGAAAGCAAAGGCAGGAATGGAAATGTCCGAGGTCTGTGGAGTACCGAGAGTTGCATGTGGCGTTACAAAAATCCTCTAAAGTGGCGTGAGCATGGAGAGAATACATACTGTTGGAAGGGACAGGCACAGCGGAACAGCCGTAGGCCCTATGGGCGGCCTGGGCTAGGCTGAGGCTCCGAATCTCTCGAAAAATGCCGTGCCTGTTGGGCTTCGAAGACTGCTGTAACTGCTGTAAGCTGCTAGCTTTTTTTTTTTTTTTAAAAAAGGTCAATAAAGTATAGTAAAGGTGTAATAACCTATGTTTCGCTGAACCTCTGTTCCCGCGTGAGGATGCTTGGCAACCACAAGTGTTCACTTGTGGTTTGGACACTCGAAAAGGTCTGCATTCGCTCACTTTGGCAGATAAGGCTTCTCGTTGTCTATAGACTGATCAAGCAGACATTCCTTGAACTGCACCTTGGGCAGGGCGGCTAAGAACTTGTCGTATGTGGTGTCCATGGCTGATGTGATGTTGCTGAAGATGGAAGCGCTATGCGGGCATCTTGGTCGCATTTGCTCTAGAGGACAGTGTAGGGGACGCGGCAGATGTTTGTGCCACACGACTTAACCCATGGCTGTTTGGCACCTTCTTGATAAAGATTAATGAAGAAAGATCGTCGAGATCATTGAGCGAACCGAATGATCCAGTCTTGCCAGTGTCCATGGGTTCGTTCCGACCTTTGTTCCGTGTCGGCCCGCATTAGCGCCGCACAGCCGGCCCATCTGGCCCTCTGCCTGAGGTCGTAACACTATGAGACATTGAATGATGTACGGACCTATACAAGAGCGACTTATGCCTGAGCCAAACGTCGTTGGCTATTAGAGTCACGACATACTCCGTACATTTGGGCAGCGGTTGCTTGTTTTCCCCACTTGCAATTGTGGCTTTCCCGGTAGCTTTTAGCTCCCTCCTTTCGAGGACTCGGAGTCTCGGACCACAAGCGCCTGATGCGCGCAACTGCCAAGCGCCTGAGACGTATGCGCACGGACTAGGCGAGGGCGACCACGGCAGCACAACAATTTACACGCAATTAGCCCTTTAATTGATGTCCTATCCCTTCGACGCCCATAAGCCTTGTGGGTCCAAGGCGAAAGGCGTACACTCGGCAATTGGCTCCTTTTGTTCTTTCGCCTTGGATCCACAAGCCTCATGGGCGTCGAAGGGAGGACTAGTGCATACATACCTACCCCGAGCCAAGCGAAGTCTCCGTCCAATTTCGCCGGCAATGGCATGCTCTTCTGTCGGAGAGATAGACTGGCTGTCATCATCCAAGGCTTGGCGGCGCAGTAAATGGGAGCGCGCGACCTGTTTCTTCTCTTCTAATGAACGTCTGGACGTGCGGTCGGCTGCCGTGAGCTGGCCGAGACTTTCTTGGTAAAGAGGGATTTCCATTAGCTTGTAGAGCGTAATTAACGTAATTAAAATGGCCAAAATCTTTATTACGCATCTGTAAACGTGCAAAAGATCGGAAAGAACTATAAGAGCACCACATCCCAAACCACACCCTAGATGTTCTTGGATACCGTATTCTTATTTTTACCTTAATATTATAGCAACAGCTTATAAACAACCCGATAACGCCATTAATATGAAGGTCGTCCCTCTGCTAGCTATTTTGTTCACGGTTGGTGTTTCTTGCGACTATGCCTCCCGTGCGGCGATACAGGAGCGCGAAATGAAGGCGTGGAGAGAGAAGATCTCACCCAAGGAAATGAAAATCGACGAAAACAATCCTCCGACTTACAATGAGAACACAGGCCTAAGCGGCTGTCTTCACGGTTCATGCTCAGACGCGTGGGGAGTGATTAAACGGACACTATTACCCGAGGGTTATAACACGAGTATCGAAATATATTCGCACGAAATTGAGAGCAAATCGAATGGAATGCCCGGTCCGATGGATATGGGCCTGTCAGATACAGATGTCCGGTACGAATCGGTTACGGACGGCTGGACTGTAGGAGTGAGTGCTTCAGCGGGGGATCCGACTAAAGGTACCCTTAGCATCTCAGCATCGTATTCTTGGTCCTACACACATGGAACGCAAAACTCTCGGACCACATCCGTCAATTTCCAGTGCCCACCTTTTTCCACTTGCTACATGGAGATGTTCACGGCCTCTATTAAAGTGAGGGGTAAATGCACGACAAGCTTTGAAACAAAATGCAAATATATCGGACCGAAATTCTGGGAGATCGGCCGAGAAAATTCTAGGAACACATGCGATGACGCCCCCTGGTGCGGAGAGTGGGAATACCGAAACCGCGTGTGCCCCAAAAATGGGACCGAGAATGGGAAAGTCGTCCAAGACTGTGAATTTTCGATTCCGATCATGGATGGGGACAAACCCAAGATGCACCAATTTAATTACTTCGAGTATAACGTCCCCGCGGCTGTCGGCATAGTTGGCGAATGGTGCCAACTTGAGAATGGCTTATACTACAACTACACTTCTAACACGTATTTCGACGTCGATGGCCCAGATTACGGGATACCGAGGCCGGAATTGCCTAAGCCGGCCGATCTCTCTAAGTGCGGAGTTAATACTACGGCGGACGAGGATGAACATGCACGAGACGCACAACTAGTACCTGCGACAGCTATGATATAACGGATGCCTTAAGCGTCCGACAGATTTAATATTACTTATGAGCCTACAAAGGCCCTGACGGCGAGTGTTCTGCGAGGTCAGTCCGCGCATACACTGACACGCAAGTGGTACTGCTGGGACCGTAACTCAGCGACTTCTCGGCTAAGGTTTTTTTCACTGGCGAGGCAGTGGCGAGAGCTATGCCTCGCTGGTTTTTCCCCTTAGTATTAGATTATTGACTAGACCGATATAGTCTTTTAGGTTTTTAGATAGGGATAATAAATAATAATAATAATAATATTACTTATTCCGAAGTATTTCGCGCAGCTGAACCAAGGCCTCCATGATTGTCGCTTGTCTAACTTGATGACGATCGCCGGGGAAATGAAACGGCCCCAAGGCCCAGGCATCGCATGGCGACGCCATGCCAATGAAGACCATCCCAACAGGCTTTCCATCTTGCGAACTTGGCCCAGCAACTCCCGTGGTACTGATGCCCCACGTAGTGGGCTCCTCGTCGATGATGGTGATATTGCGAGCACCTGTAGCCATCTGTTTGGCGACATCCTCATGTATAACACCATGTTGCGCAATAAGAGTTGCATCAACATTAAGCAGCCTCTCTTTCAATGGTGTTGCGTACGAGACCACTCCGCCGCGAAAGACAGCGCTGGCGCCGCCGACTGAAGTTATCGCAGTCATGACGCCACCCCCGGTGAGGGACTCCGCTACTCCGACCGTCTCTCCAGCCTGCTTGAGTAGAGCAATCACGTCGCCCGCGACGTCGTACAGCGTTTCGGAGGATCGCTTAACATACGCTGTTTGAGATGGCATGGTGGCGGAGTGTATCTTGTGAAGGTGGGAAGCCCTGGATGATGAAACGGTTTGTCGTGTTATCAGGTCAAATGGTTACCGTCAGGGAATTTTGGGGGAAGAACAGTTCAAGTGTTGAATCTATGCGTTGTGATTTTTATCTTCACAGAGCGGTGCAAAGAAGCTGCTTAGCGACGATATACAAACAACAAGGGCGGGATGGTCGACTTAAGAAGTCACAATTGAATACACCTGTTGGTAGCCTAATACAATGGTATGGAGGCTTCCACCAAAAAGACTTCATGCTATCCTCAGTGCGCCTCGTCGGTATTGGTGAATCAGACGGCAGGTTCGGGCCGCAGAAACCTTCAGAAAAGATCTCGAACAATCACCACCGTAAGGTTTAGACACAATGATTAGCTCACCAGAACCGCACGCCTCTCACTTTCAAGCCTGCAAGAGAACCGTTCGTAGTGCATGAGCCTGCCGCAAGTCGCTGACGAAAGATCAGAACGACGAAACGGACGTCAGCCAACCGAAGCCTGTGATCGCAGCGGCCAAAGTTTAACTCATCACCAATCTCAAGTACAATGCCGAAATATTGTCTTAACGTTTGGAAGTTGTCACAGGGTGCAGGAGTCAAACTAATAAATGAGCATCCAGTAGAGGGAGACGGACTGCGTTAGCTGACCCACCATCGTGAGGAAGCTTGCGTTCAATGCAGCAACTGCGCTAGCGCAAAGTATTCGTCCGTTCGAGTGAAATCGACTTTGAGAGTGCTAAGTCGAAATTACTTTCTGATCGCCGACTGAGTCAGATAAGCCGGACGGGGCAGACGGGGTAGAAAAATTGTCTACCAGCATACTTCCCAGCAACGGCGACGAGGAAAGATTCGAGGAGCTGGTCAAAAATGGAGTACGGCAGCATGAAAAAGGAGGTTACGTAGCTGCACACGGAAATATCGCTGAGTATCTGTTTGACATTGCTCGTGCCTACTTTCTTGGCGGGAACTTTAATGACATGGGACCGAAAGCGAGCTGGAGACTACATCTGAGCAGGCGCTCTGCAGATTATATGGATTATATGAGCACGCTGTAGTCCCTGCCACGTGAAATATGGCCATATGGACCAAATTGGCTACTCCTGGCAAGGAATGTCAATCGTCGACAACAGCAGTGTCTCGATCGGTAACGTGGTGCTCGCGGGCCTGACTGCGATTGGAAAACGGTGATGATAACCTAGCGGGTTACTCTTTAAAATACATTGCTTGGTAAAGGCAGTAAAATCCGCCCTGGTTGGATCATATTAATTCCGATCGAGTCCCGCATAAAGCAATAACGGACTTGTAATAGGCTACATTATGTGATATTTAATTCCTGCAGCCTGCACTGGTTGGCTGATCCCTATGATCCTTACCCCCTCAGTAAACCTCTCCCGTGCCTACTCGTGGATAAATGCCTCTCACAACCTGACCCTCGTTCAAGCCAAAAAGCCAAACAAGGCAGACAAGGAGCTGTAACATGACAAGACGAGGTCCGGGTCATTCAGGTCCATACGGCCTCGCATGCACAAACTGTTTCAAATCAAAGAGCAGATGCGTTGCCCGTCCCGGCGCCGACGGTGAGGCATGTCAAAGGTGCCACCGGCTCAGTAAAGAGTGCTGCCCGTCTGACTCACTTCGGCGACATGGCACGGGAAGGAAGCCAAACTCGAGCGCGCGGATCGCCGAGCTCGAGCATAAGATCAGTGATCTTATTTCACAGGTACAGTCGCGCGACGCTATCGACGTCCGAATCGGTGGAGAGGATGAGGTAGCGGCCTTACGTGACATACCACGAGAGCCCATCGAGAAGTCATTCTCAGAGTCTGCCCCAGCCATGTCCACGCATTTATCGGTCAAAAAAGATATACAAACAGGGAATACCTGCGCCAATAAATGTTCTAACTGTGTTTCACTTCCCTCGTCGCAGTTTCCAGAACTTCTCGACAGGTTCCGATTACACATGCTACCAAAACTTGCTTTGGTGCATCTGCCGGCAGACTTGACGGCCGAAGAGTTGCAGCACGATCGACCGATTTTGTTTCGTGCAATTACTTACGTGGCGTCGCCATCGACGAGCGAAAAGGCGACGTGCGGTAAGCAGCTGAAAACATTCATATATGAGGCGATGCTCGGGCTTGAGGGAAATGAATCCAATTTGGACAGGTTGGATTTACTACTTGGCCTCTTGATTTACCTAGCCTGGGGATGGGACCACGTTCATGACCGCTCCAGCATGTTGCGGCTCATGACGCTGGCCATGTCACTGGCTAGAGAAATGCTACTGGATCAGTCAATCTCTGAAGGAGCGCGCATGACGGAGCCACCCGCCCTATTGTTCCAGAATGACCAATCTGGCTGCACCGACGACATGACGATGCGCAGTTTCTTGGAGCGACAACGCGCCATCCTCGGTTGCTTCGTGCTAAGCTCCGCCGTCTCAGCCTACTTTGGGCACATCGACGCCCTTCGGTGGACAATGCAAATGGAGCAAGGCCTCGCCGCCATCAGCTTAAGCAAGGACTATCCGACGGACGGCGCTTTTGCCTTGCAAGTTCGTTTGCAGCTTCTTGTGGAAAAGGGTGTTCAGATCACCCGGCAACAAGAGATGGACCAGGGACAAACCGCCTCAGAGATGTCGACATTTCCGGCTCTTACGTCTCTCACGACGTTGCAGCAGCAGCTTCAAGAGCTCCAAGCGTCGTTACATCCGGGCCTCCCACATATTATTAAAGTCCACGCATATTCGGCCGAGGTCAGCCTCAACGAGACCTCCCGCGCCATCAACTCGACTATTGCGGTCATGGTCAGGCAGTTCAACTGGATGATCGCTGGCAGGCACATAGGCAACACCGTCGATGGCACTACCAACAGCAGAACGGCCAGACGCGAGCGATCACTGTGCCTCTGGCAATGCGTACGCTCTAGCAAGGCCTGTGCCTCAGCCCTGGTCGATATGTCGGCGCTCGATTTTGCGGGCGTCTCATTTGTCCAATGGTCGCAAATCGCACGCTGTATCACGACCCTCAACTACTTCGCCAATGTAATCGATGACCCAATTTGGGATCGTCAAGCCGCACGTGCCTTCATCAATATGCCCGAGCTACTCGACCGCTTCGTCGATAAATTGCAGCTGGTGGCTCAGGCAGACGGCGAACCAGGGCCCGACAACGTCTTCATTAGTCTAGCTCACAAGATGCGCGAATTTTGCTCCAACATGTCGAGCAGCCTCGAGTGCGAGCGCAGGGCAAGATGTGAGGAGACGCAGTTTGGGAGCGCTCAAGAGCTAATGGCGGTGGTCGGGGAGCCAGCCCAGCAAGCGGGGTGAGGTTCATGAATGCGGCAGAACATTCTTCGTGGCTAGATGAGCCTTTGGCCGGCTAAAATTTCGCGCGAGTTAGGATATTGCGAACGGCAAGATCACTCCGTTCTGGCGGGCGGATGAGATTCTAAATCCTTGTATAGAATCAGCGATGGAGTTTTGGTCTGTCAGGCTGACTTCCAATAAACTGCTAAAGGCCGTGGCCTCATGTTAGTTGGCCGCCCTGATGGTGAAGTGGAAGCGGACTCCGGTCCGCTCCGGGCAGGGGTCCGGTCTGAGTGGGTCTTTCTCGAATCCCGCCCAGATCCCACGCTGACGGATCAATAAACACACCGAGCGCGTTGAATTCACTCCCGATCAAGATGGTGAAGCTCATAGATCATGATTAATCAAAAACAGTGCATTTGTAATCGAATTTTTCTTCACAAAAAAGAAAAATTTCAATACCATCTTCCCCCTCTCTATATATGCCATTGAGGTCCAAGTGAAACAGGAGATGTACTAGCTGGAGAACACAGACTTCGGCCGCAGCCCTCGGAACTTGACCAAAACTTGGATCTTGAAATGCCGGAGACAACATTTTCTACTTTCGACGAGACTCCTCATGCTGGAGACTCGTCTGAGTCTTACGTTGTACGAAACAAAGAAGAGACTGACAAGAGCGCCTCCAGCAACGATGCGAAGTCCACGTACGAATATCCGTCAGGGCTCCCGCTTTATCTTATCCTGATATCCGTCACCCTGGCCTACTTCCTATTTTTTCTTGATTTAGCCGTTATTTCCACGGCCACCCCAGCCATCACCTCCCAGTTCGACTCCTTAATAGATGTCGGCTGGTAAGTGCAGCCCGATCCGAGTTGACCACCGCTACTTCTAGTCGTTTGGCTGAATGCTAATTATCCCGCCCAGGTATGGGGGTGCCTACCAACTTGGAAGTGCAGCGTTGCAGCCATTGAGCGGCAAATTATACAGCCAATTTTCTACAAAGGCATATCCTGTTCCCATTCCATCGATTCTTCCCTTCATTTTCCATAGAAGATCTACAAGCTAATCTTGAAATGCAGTGGACGTTTCTCACCTTTTTCTTCGTGTTCGAAGTAGGGTCTGTTATATGCGGAGCCGCCCAGTCGTCGCCCATGTTCATTGTCGGCCGTGTCGTCTCGGGTGTAGGGTCTGCCGGTATAGCCAATGGTGCTTTGACAACCATTGCCGCTATCCTTCCATTAAAGAGACAGCCTCTTTTTATGGGGCTCAATATGGGCATAGGTCAGCTTGGCCTTGCGACGGGCCCTATCATTGGGGGCGCTTTCACCTCAAACGTGTCATGGCGGTGGTGTGCGTTATTTCATTGTTGCTTTTGAACTTCCTCGGCAGGCTGACTTATTCGTTCTAGGCTTTTATGTCAATCTTCCTCTTGGCGTCATCGTTGGCGGCTTTCTTCTCGCCAATTCTATCCCTGAGCCAAAGCCTAAGCGCCCGGCCCTTGAGGTTATCGGGTCGGCCATTAAGTCTCTGGATCTCCCAGGATTCTTTCTCATCTGCCCCGCGGCAGTCATGTTTCTCTTGGGTCTCCAATACGGTGGCAACCAATATGCCTGGGGCAGTTCGGTTGTCGTTGGCTTATTGGCTGGATCTGCCGTCACCTTTGGCCTTTTCCTGGTCTGGGAGCATCGCCAGGGCGACGGAGCCATGATACCATTTGCAATGCTCAAGCATCGCGTCATCTGGTCGGCCGCGATGACCATGTTTTTCAGCCTGTCCAGTGTTCTTGTCGCTGATTTCTATATAGCAATCTACTTCCAGGCCATCCGCGATGATTCGCCCTTGATGAGCGGCGTGCATATGCTCCCGATCACGATTGGGCTGGTCACGTTTACAATGGTCTCTGGCACCCTGAGTAAGTGTCTTCAATTGGCATCAGTTCCCGACAAATCCCTTCTCAACTGCTTACTTTGGTCAAAATAGTCTCCGTTTTGGGCTACTATCTACCATTCCTTCTGGCGGGTGGTGCCATATCAGCTATTGGCTACGGACTGTTGTCACAGCTGAGTGTTGGAACCTCAGTTGCGAAATGGATCGGGTACCAGATTCTTTATGGTGTTGGAAGTGGATGCACCGTTGCAGCTGTAGGTCTGAATCCTTGGCCATAGAGAAGTGTCGACTAATTTGGTGTCTTCACTCCAGCCGTACATCGCCATTCAAAATCTTGTGCCTGCGGAGCAGATCCCTCTCGCCATGGCCATTATAATTTTCACGCAAAACATAGGAGCTGCCACCTCTTTAATTGTCGCAAACGCTATATTTAGCAACAGTCTTCGACACCAGCTTCAGCAGCGCGCTGAACAAATTGGTCGCGATCCAGACGTCATAGTCGCTGCTGGAGTTCGCTCCATTCGGAGCCTGGTCTCCGGCTCCCAGCTAGCTGCTGTGCTCACGGCCTATAGCAAGAGTATCGATCATGTCATGTACCTCGGAATTGGTGTTAGCGTTGCCGTCTTGATATTTGCGTGGGGACTTGGATGGAAGGATATTCGTCAGGTCAAGGATCTCAAGGCCATTACCAGCGAGTTTTCCGACACTGGGAATAGAGATCTCACGCGGGAAGAACCAGCGATGCATGGCAAATAAATTGGTAAACACCAATGTCTTTGGCAAAGAAGTAGCGGCCGTTTGCTTTTCACATCGGGCTGCTAAGTTTACCTTTCAGCCGACGCTATTGCCGATTTGTGTATTATCTATTCCCTCCGCTGCCATTACACATAAATTTCCTTGACAGATTGCTTGACCAAGCAGTTGGCGGTGTATTTTCGGGATAGCTTAGATCTCAGGAAGACATTTTGTAGAACCTGAATGCTACCATCTTAATAACTTGACAAATACCAATGACGCAATGTTATTGCAAGCTGAAAGGTGCAATGCAATGCAATGGAGATGGCCCTTAAATGATACAATTTTAAACTAGTTTTATGAGTCTGGACTGGAGTACTTAATGCGTAAGATTATTCTTCGTGTTTTTATTGTACTCATCATGATATTCCTGTACTGTCTAGTTCACCTCGTGAGATGGCACTGAAATAGAGAACATTGAACCCAGCTCTTCCGTCTTGCGCCGGCCTTTAGCCAGGCGCCTACAAGAGGGCTGCGGAGGCGGATTCTTGGCCAGCGCATGCTGATTAGAGTCGCGGGCAATGTCGGGAATTCCATGCATGCGTGAGCGTTTTGCCAGTCGGGCAAGACGCGCGAAGCTTTAATGCATGTTACACAGTCAAGACCATCTGTTTACGTTTGTCTGAATGAATAAAAGCGTGGCAATGGGTACAAAAAAGAAGCTGAGCTCGTGAAATATGGGGAGCTTCAGACAGATGAATGAGGCGGTGACAATGCCTGTTGTTTTGGTTTGGTTGGGAGCTCCCCTTGTCCTCTCCACTGCACGCATGTGCCCACGACGGGGCAAAAGCCAGACTGGTAACCGTGCCCGCAGCCTGTGGCTTGGGCGCTTTCTGCTGTATGACGTAGCTGGGGTTGATTCCTGAGACCTGCAAAGGCAGCACGAAGGATTCGACGGCCGCTAAAGAGGGGCGTAAGATGCCCGTATTTGTGACATGGCCGCGTGCCCTATAAGGCAAGGCACGCGGCGGATGATCCCGTTTCAATTGCCAGGAACGCCACCAACCACACTGCTCGTATGGAAGCTTGCCGCTCTTCGCTGCCTGGCAGCCGGTGTCCCACCTCTGACGTAGGGTAGCGTGCAGGGGTCGCACAGATGGGCTCTCGGTTGCGAGTGCGGTCGAGCTGCAATGCAGCCAGGGCCATGCTACAAAAAGGCTGAACGCCGCCCGTTGCTTGTCACATGCCAATTTAAAAGAGCTAACATTGGACTGAGCGAACAGAAATTCATTGCGCAACTTAGCAGCATTGCGAATGAAATCCCCGGCTTTTTGCACGAGACAGTATTTACAGCGCAGCGCCCAACCAAAGACCGCACATCATGGCGAAGCCAACAAGAGCAGTGGGATTCGGATTCCAATTGAGAGCGACACTCACCGCCCTCATCGCGACACACTGCGCCAATACAATGGCGGCGTCAGTTGCGAATACATCTTCTAACGCCATCGCGAGCAACGCCACGGGCCAACTAACATTGGATCCGGGATACCTGAGCTTGCTGGACCCGAAGCCGCCGGGAGCCACCGCCGACCAATTTGGGTTTCGCTTCGTTGTCAATGTGACAGCCGACGAGCCCGACAAGGACGACGCACAGCCCGACAAGTACGTGACCGTCACGGATGTGTCCTTGTTGCCGCCCAAGACGACCCTAGGCGGCAACAGCACCGCGTCCAAACAACTCGCTGGTTGGAAAGCATGCTGGCTTGTCATGGCGTCAGCGAAACTCCAAGTGAGCAGTGACACAGTAAACGAGAACTGTACGGGTATTCTGGAAGACAAATGCTTGAAGGCCCTGCAGAACCAGGTGGCTGGAGGCGGCAGCGCATGCCCTCTGGCCAGTCCTCCAGCAGAGTGTGACGGCGTATTTGGATTCAGCACGGGAGCAAGTAAGCAACAACCAAATAAATCCTACCTATCGGGTAATATTGCCACATCGGCGCATTGCTGACAACCATTCTCTAGACATTCCGTTAGACGCGCCAGAGGCGGCGCATGGCGATTTCTATAACGACGCTCTTTACGGGGGTAGCACCTCTGGCAAGACAACCAACCATGACAAGGGATCTACCAGCGTCTACGACAGCGCCGTCCGCCAGGTTCTTGTCGGGCGCGTGGCATACGCAAAGGAAGCGGAGAACTCAAGCAGCACGGCAGCGACTCCTAGCATTCCTGGTGTTGTCAAGTGCCTGAGGGTAGATAAGTTTGCTCCGGGCAGCCAGACAAGAAGTGGCGCTGTGTCTCTCGCGTTAGCAAACGCTAATTTGGCGTCGATTATTGCTGTTGGAGCGGCCCTTTGCATGTTTGCGTTTTAGTTAGAAGTAGGCCACATCATGCTTGGAGTCAGGTGGAGTTTTGCTTGAGCCATTTTACTTATTGGAGATTCCACTGTTAGCTACCATCATCTGCATCCCCCAACACTATTCACCACACGGAACCCTGTTCAATTTAGGAAGCCAAATAAATCTTCTCTATCTACATGGACGTTGTCACTACCTATTGATTGATTGCCCATCGAAGCTACTCGCGATGCAAACAACGCCTCAGTCATCCCCCACTGTGGAGGAGGGGCCGTGGGGAGATTAGCTCCTCTGATTGATGCCTTATAAGACTGCGGACCAATGGGTTCGTTCTCATTCTCCAAGCCACGGGCACGGCACGTCTGCAGATCGGCACGTCAGGGACCCCGTAGGTCATACAATGGTGAGCCACTGCCTATTTTCGTGCCAGGCGCATGGTTCGTGTAACCACCCATTTTATCAGAGTATGTATTCGCCCATTCAAGTCACGTAAAAGTAACGGCAATACTCTGCTTTCTCTTGATCGCCTGCATTTCATCTATGCATTCGACACGTGGGGTTGGTGCCGGGGTGGATAGACGTTACGTCTGGTTCCCGGTCATGTTTTCTTAGACCGTTAGAACACACCGTAATGTCGATAATACTGCTCCCTTCTCAATTGGTCGCCTCACCCTTGGTCAAGGCTGAGATCCTGCCGCCACCGTGTAGCCTCGGCCATTTTACCCAGCGGCCCTGACGTCAGAGCAAGGATGGGTGCTGTGCCGCCTTACCGCAGCGGCCCGTTTCGGAATAAGGCTGACCAACACCATCAGCCTACACAATCCTTCCAGAGCCTCAAGGCCGCATTTGAAGCATACTGCGTCTCTCTTTGGGGATGATGCGCAAAGTGTGCGTCATTCGACAGCAACTGCAACGCTGAGATGACAAGAAGTCGGACGACCCTCGCTTCGTGTAGAGTTCTGCAGCTGGCTCGACGCTTTTTGATCAGGCAGAAAGCTTTTCAGGAAGGGTCTATTATTATCTACAACGTCATTCAGCGTCAAACACGGTCCTGTGTGCCGTGGAACACCAGATTGGTGGATTCTTCCGGTGTTTATGGGCAGTGCCGGTACGGAGCTTCACCAATATCCATGACGTCCAAGTGTTTCTGGAAATTCTATATAAGAAGCAGTCGGAGACTTCATACTTGCTCTACTCTTTACTTGC
The DNA here is from genome assembly GCA_024340795.1 of Tolypocladium amazonense. Classification (NCBI taxonomy): domain Eukaryota; kingdom Fungi; phylum Ascomycota; class Sordariomycetes; order Hypocreales; family Ophiocordycipitaceae; genus Tolypocladium; species Tolypocladium amazonense. The sequence continues at coordinate 2,268 of JALHCE010000050.1, read as the reverse complement.
ACCACAGAATACACAGACATTTCTATTTCCTCTCATCCACACATTACGGTTCTCATATTCAATTGCAAACACACAAACCAGCAACGCAATGCATCCCGCCGTCCTTTCTACTGTTGCGTTTCTGGCTTGGGGTCAGGTTGTGAGGGCCATAGGGATGCCTCCACCGGTACTATGCCGTTTGGAGAAAGCGGAATATCAAAACGTTAAAGTTTCGAAGCCGTACGATGGCTCTGCCGCCATGGTGTCTGGCTATCATTGCACGTCAGACAAAGAAGACACATGCCCGCTTGGAGCTTCGGCCACACACACAGTGTAAGTTGTGCCGCTGTCACCTAGCGAACATTCAAAGATTCCTGCGCTTTTTCTTTTGGAGTTTAATATCTTTTATGCCTTTCACTGTTTGAATTTCATTGTTTTTTTTTCAAGACATTTGAACCTTCGTTAACCATTTTCTCCAGGGGCGTTACAAAGACCGTCAGCGGCGGCATCGATATTGGCCTTGATATCGAGAAAATCTTCCACATAGGGGCCAACGCAGGCTTTGCATACGCGTAATACACCCAGTCTATTGCGTTCTCAAACGTCACGCAATGCCTGTTCTCAGTGTTAGTGCTAACGAAAACTATAGTTGGTCAACTTCTGATGCCACCAGCACGTCGGCAGGAGTAACTTGCCCCAAGGGCAAGATTACTTGCGGCATGCAGGTTATACCTAAATTGGTCGACATCACGGGGCAGGCGCGCCAGAAAGTAATCAACAACGACCCGAGAGAGTGCCATCTTAAGGCGATAGACTGGACGGACTTTAAGGTCACGGCGCAGTACATTGGTGACAATGCGGCTCCTGATGCCCAGAAGCCATACGTCAACTATCGGGCGTGTGTCTCGGATTGCAATGGAGGAACTTGCCCATCTGATTTGACGAAATGCAACGACTCCTAAACCATGCTAAGGTCCGATGAGGAAGCGAGGCATAAGAGCGAATGGCTACGAATGAGCTTCTACGACATGTTTCTCGGCCTTTCTGTGCGCATTTGTTTAAGGCAAGCTTATCGACGGAAACAAAGCGGAGCGTTATTCAATAGCCTATTGTTGGAGTAATTATTGGACTTTAGTCTTTTTGTGATTACAGATCGTATTTTGTTCTTCAATCCTAGATTCGCGGCCATTGCGCCACTAGACCAATTGTGAGAGTTTCGTCTTATTTCTCTATATATGACTGGATGATCGAAAGTCTCAAAAATTGTATAAAGCAATCGATATGTAATAAGCCTTTCTAAGCCTTTCGGATGTGCCGTGGACTCTTCGATCAATTTGCTCGGCCCAATCCTTATGCGGGCCGTTGTATTGTTGTTGTGTACCTACATCCATTTCCATGGTGAACAAACTGACCAACAACCTGAGTGCTGAAGGAAATCAGGAGTGCCTTGGCATCAGCCGATGCAAAGATTAAACTACCGCGCAAATCATAAAATATAGCAGCAAAACATCAATAGTGGATGGGAATCGTGACTCGTAGGACGTCTTGCGTGCCAGATACTACAACTCTCCAGGAATGTTCTTGCATCGCATGACCTTTCCACGACCGAGCAAAGGTAGCTACTGTTACAATAAAGCGATCGTTTATGACAAAAATTGTCATACTGAAAAGTCAGGCAACACAAATGTTGCACCTGATTGGATTCGGATGTGACGGCCGGCAGGCGACCTGCACGACGCCACATTTCACCCGGTGGCTTTGAAACATTCGTCCGATGAGTTCCTGAGCCAGCTCCAGGTCCAATGAGCTTTCACCTCGCTATATGTCGCGATCTCTTAACGTCGACGGTTTTCCTCATCTGGAAAGTCACGCAGAGCTGCTTCTTTCTTGTCGTATCTGTGCCACCGAGTCTCTAGCAGTAGGCTGTCATGATGCAGCGTCCATTCGTGGTGGGATGCTCTGCCGTCGGGAGCCCCCAGCTATATAAAGGCCTTAATTATTCGACTCAAATTGCCATTTCATACGATTTACCTCACACCCAAATCAATTGCAATACTGTTATCTCCAGTATTCAAGCCTTTCAACTGCCTGTGCAGAACGGTAATCGCCAGTCTTGTAAGTGAGTCGAGGTTGTCCGCTTGGGCTCACACCCACTTCCGGCATATGAGAGAACGGTAGGGTTTCCCATGTTTGCTGCCGCTTCACGCAGTGGTATTGCTTAAAGCTCGGACTAAAAATTTCTGCAAAGATTGAGACTTTTGGCCATTATCGCATTTGTCCCCCCCCCCC